>VWPU01014126.1:0-107517 GCA_013398955.1 Callaeas wilsoni | reverse complement strand
GGGCCAGGCCGAGCCGAGCCGGGTGGTGCCGAGCGATGGCCGCTCCGCCACGGCTCGTCCCGGGATCCTCCCTGCGCGGCTCCGCCTCCGCCGGGAACCCGGATCGGGGCGGTGGAGCCGGCAGCGCCCGGCACCGCCGGGATCGGGATCGGCGCCTGCGGCGGCGTCCGGCACCATCGGGATCGGCTCTCCCGGCACTCCACGGCACGGCCGAGATCGGGATCGGTCCCTGCAGCACCGCCCGGGACTCTCGCATCAGGGTCAGGGCTCAGCCCGGAGCCGCCCGCAGCCCCTGCCTAGGAACCGACCCCGCCATTCCCAGTCTCTGCTCCTCTGTCCCCTGTCGGGGATGTCCTGGTCGGGCCGAGCCCCAGATATCTGCCCTGGGGCCACAGGAGCCCCACACTCCGGTGCCTGGTGCTGTGGTGACCCAGGGTCTTGATACCTCAATAACCTGGCACTGCTGTACCCTGACAGCCGGATTCCCCAACATCCCTGTATCCTGGTACCGCACACTCAGGCTCCCGATCCCACTGGGATGTCCCCCAGCCACCTTGTCACCCTGCCACCCTGGCCTCACCATGCACCCCATGGCCAGGCTGCACCTCCGGCACTTGTCTGGCCTTTTTTAGTGCCTGCCTGCTCTCTCCTCACCACTTCCTTGGGAATGTCTATAAATATCGAGGAACCAGCCCAGCTGCTGCCATCACTCTGCTCTGCTTGCTCCCTGCGCCCTGTTCCAGCACCCTGCACCTTACCTGGGCTCAGACGGGACCTCTGAGCTTCCCTGGGCAGGGTGGGATGCACTAGGGGTTGGACTTGTTCCCAGTTCCCACCTGGTGAATGAGGGTTCAGGTAAAACCAGGAGCCGGGGAACCCCTGGATGTCCATGGCACTGGAACCTTATGGGACAGGGATGTGTCACCCTGATCCCACTGCAGCCCTGAGGCTCCGAGCACCACAGGGCATGGGCCACTTGGCCAGTGCATCCCCTGAGCCACTGGCCCCAGCCAGCCCTGGCAGCAGTGGCTGGCACGGGCTGTGAGTGTGAGGACTGAGCCCTCGAGGAGGCACCGGGCATAATAATTCCCACTCCTCAGAAGCACGAAAAGATGGAGCGATTTCCGGAACCAGGTGCCAAGAGCGCTGGAGACCCCAAACCAAGGGGCTCATGCTCCAAATCTCTCCAGGCACTTTGTGCCCCAGGCCCCACTGGGGACCCCTTCCTTATCCGGGCCAGGGGGCTGCAGCACTGCTCTGCCTGGGACCCCTGGAGCAGAAAATGGGGGTCTGGGGGACACGCTGCACTAGGGACAACCAGCTTGGTATTGGGAGCTTGGCCCAGGAAGGGCTGCGTTTTCAGGGGGCAGTGGGTGATAGTCCATGCCCTTTGTGTGGGGGGGACCCTGGCCCCCTTACCTGGGCGATGCTGACAGCTCCAGGGTTATTTTTAACCCCCTCATTGCTGAGTTGCCTTGGATGGGGGTGTTGGGGGTGGGCAGAGCTGCGCTCCTGCCACAGCTTTGGTGTCCCTCCTGAAGGGCTTGAATTTCTATCCCAGCCTCATCCCCACGTTAATCCCAGACCTTGGCCAATAAAGCTTTGGCTAAATTAGGTAAACGCACCAGTTGCCAGTGAGAGGGGCTGAGTGCTGCTGGAGCGCTGATAGGCTGAGGGGGCCAGGGGGCAGTAGCTGAAGGCACATCCCACAGTAGAGACACTACAAATTGGGGTGCCAGGGGCACCACGAAGCTTCTGGGAGTTCCTGCTGCAGGAGCTGGTGATTCTCTGGGGGTGGGAAGCACCATAAATTCCCAAGATGGTAAGCGCTGCTGTGTGCCGTGTGCTGTGTGCCTGGACGAGACCTGGCTGGGCAGGAGCCACCATGGGGATCGGGGCTGCGGAGGTGCCTCTGCAGAGGGCAGTAGGGAGATGGTCCCCGGTGCTGGGCTGACCATGGCGGTGAGGGCAGGGAAGCGTTTGGGTGGTGCAGAGTCCCCGCAGGATAGATCTGAGGGTGACCGTGTGGCTGCCGAGCGTGTGCAGGTGCCCGGGGACACCATCTCGGTGCTGTTCAGAGCTCAGGGCTGCACAGAGGCAGTGGTGGCAGGGGGTGGCTGAAAGCCGAGCGCTGGGTCATGCGACAGTGTCTCTGCCGGCTCCACGGCTGGCCTGCGCCTCCAGGAGAAACTCGATCAGGGTTGACAGGTGCCACGGCTCTAGCCCCAACGATCCCTACAAGGGGAGCTGAGGAGATTCCAAAAATAGCACTGCATGCCTAGGATGCCAAGGCTGCACATAGGGACCATGACCCCTGCAAAATGGAGCCCCTCAGATAGTGGGGGACTCGGGCAGGCAGCTCGCTGCAGCCCACATGTTCATGGATGCCTGGAAGGCATCAGAACTGTAGGGGTTGCTGGTGTCTGTGGCTCATGCCAGCACAGGATCGTCCTTCAGCAGGGCAGAGGCTCTTCCCACAGCCAGGCACTGTTGGGCCCTGCTGTGTGAGGGGTCTCTGGCCTGATATGGGTGGCGCAGTGACCCCTCTCCCTTGCCTTGCAGACGGACCAGCAGGCAGAAGCCCGTGCCTTCCTCAGCGAGGAGATGATTGCAGGTGAGTGTGGGGACAACAGGGAGAGGGGCCAGACATGGCCATGCTGCAGGGCCTGGCTCTGCCCCACTGCCCAGCCCTGACCTCTCTCTCCATAGAGTTCAAAGCCGCCTTCGACATGTTTGATGCTGATGGTGGTGGAGACATCAGCACCAAGGAGCTGGGGACAGTGATGAGGATGCTGGGCCAGAACCCCACCAAAGAGGAGTTGGATGCCATCATCGAGGAGGTGGATGAGGATGGTGAGCAGCCCTTGGTGGCTGGTGGCAGGGGTGGGTACTGGACCCTGGGCAGGCAGCCTGACCCACGCTTGGCTTCCTCCCCACAGGCAGCGGCACCATCGACTTCGAGGAGTTCTTGGTCATGATGGTGCGCCAGATGAAAGAGGATGCCAAAGGCAAGTCTGAGGAGGAGTTGGCCAACTGCTTCCGCATCTTTGACCGGTGAGTGGGGGGGCGAAGTGGCCCATCCTGTCTGTGGGGGCAAGTGAGGTCCCATCCCTCCCTCACCCTCCTGCAGGAATGCGGATGGGTTCATTGACATTGAGGAGCTGGGCGAGATCCTGAGAGCCACTGGGGAGCCTGTCACTGATGAAGACATAGAGGACATGATGAAGGACTCAGACAAGAACAACGACGGTCGCATTGACTTTGATGGTGAGCGATGGCCCCAGCCAAGCACCCATGTTGTGCACCCAGGCAGGGCCATGGGCTGAGGCTGCTGCTCTCTTGCAGAGTTCCTGAAGATGATGGAGGGTGTGCAGTAAGGTACCAGACATTCCTCGGGCCGGCTGCTGCACCCAGCCCTGCTCCCCTGCTGTCCAGTGAGCAGCAGCTCCACAGCACCCGGCCCTCACCACTGGCTGGGACCTTGCTCCGTGCCAGGGTCCCGGTCTCATCTCACCACTGGCGGCTGAGCTTTTCCTCCCATCTGTCACCTGTGGCTTTGATTCGAGCCTCAATTAAAGAGGAAAGGCTTGAGCTGCTGGTGCAGAATTTCACTAGGGGTGCATGGGGAGGTGGCTGTGACAGAGTGTCCCTGCTCTGCTCCCCAGGGAGGGAACGTGGGCGGGCTCACGACACAGGGCAGTGCTGCAGGGGCAGCACAGAGTTGTGCTTCCCACGGACTCTTGGGCAGGCGCCAGCGCTGAGCTCAGAGTTTCCATGCAGAGCAGCTCGTTCACACGCCAGAGGGTGAGCAAGCATGGCCCTGGCCCCGAGGGTCCTGCTCCAGGGCAGGGCTGTGGGACCACAGGGGTTCTAGAGAGCCACCACTGCTTGCCCCACACTGGGACCCACATCTCCCACCCAGAGGACCTGGCTATAAGATGGAAGGGCAGGAGCAGCCCACTCCCTACAGGGGAAAGGTGACATTTGTCTCTGTCTGTCTCTGAAGAGGTTGTGCCAGCCTGCTGGGCATCACAGCTCCCTGGGGACCAGCTGGGGTGGAGCACAGCAGGGGGGATGAGGCGGGGTACAGTCCCCAGCCAGAGTGGGTGGGACCATGGGACCCAGACACGGCTCAGAGCTGGTCACATACCCACAGTACAGCGGCACAGAGCAGCCGAGACCCCTGGAGAGCCAGTGACCACTGTGGGCATCCTGACCCTGCCCTGTTTTCACGGGGTGTAATGGCACCAGGCAGAAGGGATGCGTGCCATGGGCGGGGGGCAGTGGGAACGTGTGCCACAGCCCAGGTTGCCCTCTGCAAGGCCACGGCCGGACATTGGCAGCTGGTGCTGCAGCTTGCAGGGAGCGGTGACAGCCCTCGGCTGCGCGAGGAGCGACACAGGAGGAGCACAGAGGCCTGTGAGCTCAGCATGGGTAAGGAGGGAACTGCTGTACTGGGCAGCAGCCACGGGGAACTCTACACCCACACCGGGGCCAAGGAGGGGCTCGAGGGCCGCCCCAGCTCAGCATGCCTATCCCACAGGGCTGCGGCGGGGGCTGCTGGCAGGGCTGCGGCAGGCCCCAGCGAGCCCTCTGGAGCGGCAGGAGCTGGAGCGGCTGTGGGTGCTCTTCCTCTCCGCCCTGGAGCTCTTCCTGCAGGACCTGTACAGAGCCCAGCACCTCTGCCAGCTCTTCTCCATGCAAGGGGGTGGTGTTGCCCCACTGCGCACTGGGTTGGGGGGCTGGGGGCTGCCCAGCCGGCGAGGAGGGGGTCCCACACAGGCCCCGACTTCCCAGTGCTTGGAAGAAGAGATCGAGCATGTGAGGGCCATGCTGGCAGAGATGGAGAGCGGAGCCAACATTCCACCATGGACGGTGGAAGCCACAGAGACCGCACAGCCAGCAGAGACAAGCGGCACCACGGAGAGAGCGGTTTGGGGAGGCCCCTGTGCTGCGTACTGCTGTGGGGTGCTGTGAGCTAGTGGGGCAGGAGACAGCAGTAGTGGTGGCACCTCTGTCACACAGCAGAGGACAGAGGCCCTATGTACCCCTATAGTCCTTAACCTCTGCCTTTGCAGGTGATGGTGGGGGCTGCTCCCACCCTGTAGAGGGAATTGGACCACTCCAGGCCCCCCCAAATATTGATAAAGCTCCTGTTATTCCAGAGGGGTCAGCGTCCCTTCCACCTTTCCTGCTCACACTCACAGAGGGGCCTCTGGGCACTCAGGGTGTGCCAGGCTGCCACAGAATCCCCTGCAGAAGTTATAAACGTGCATTTATTTATACATTAACCGTGGCTTGGACTGCGACATTAATTTAAAAACAGCCTATGATACAGAATACGGGGGACGGCCGGGAGGGAGTGGGTATGTTGGGGGGTGATGGTTACGGTCAGGTCTCCTGGCTCTTGGTCTGCTTGTTGTATGTCTCTCGCACATACTTCTTGTAGGCTGAGGAGAGAGGGGGAACATGGTGCCAAGGGTCCTGAGGCAGCGGCCAGGGCAGCTATGGGGCCAGACAGGCACTGGGGGCTGTGCTGCTGCCCATCACACTGGGGAGGGGGCAGGAGGGTTCTGCTTCAGACACTCACCGACTTGGTTCTTCCAGAGCTCGGCAGCATGTGTGTTCAGAGGGCTATCGATGTTTGGCTCTGGAAACAACAGCTGGGTCAGCTGGTGGGGTGACCTGGACACCCTTGAGCCCTGATCTGGGTTGGGGATCCTCACCACCACCCCCACGAACCCCCCCTCCCCCAGCACTCCACAGCAGTTTGTCCAGGAGACTCACCTGCCAGCAGGCTCTGTATGGAGAGCAGGATGGTGCGGACATCATACAGCGCCGACCACTTTTCCTTGAGGATGTCGAGGCAGATGTTGCCCTGAGTATCGACGTTGGGATGGTAGCAGGGGGTCAGGAACCGCACGGTGGGTGCTGTGTAGGGGTACCCACTGGGGAACTCCAGCGACAGCTTGTACCGCAGCTCCTCGTAGGGCTGGAGGTGGGAGTTGAGGGGAACAGGAGTCAGGGGGGGCCGGAGCCCCAGAGCGGGGGAAGCCTCGGGGAAAAAGAGGTGCGGGGGCAGTGGAGGGCTGGGACCACCCTCAGCTGAAGGGAGGAAGGTGGGGCAGGGTCAGGGCTTCCCCCAGACAGGGATCTCGCTTCTCACCGTCCCAGCGGCGCCGTCAATGGTCCCGATCCACTTGAAGAGGTTGTCGGACTCGGGGAAGGCAGAAATGCCTTTGTCACCGGACATCTGAGGGGGCAGTGCGTCAGGGCGGCCCGGGACACCTCGAGACATGCCTTCACCACCCCCGTCCCAGTTCAGCCCCAGGAGCCCTTGGGACCCCCAACCCCCGGCTTGATCCCAAGATCACCAAACCCCGACTCGGCCCCGGGACCCCACTCACCATGAGCGCCATCAGTTCTTGCTGCAGCCTGCGGAGAAAGCGCACGTTACCAGCCGGCTCACCGGGGCAGCCCCCGCCCGCAGCCCCAGCCCGGCTCTGCTCACCTCTTCCCCACCGCGCCTCGGGCCGCCGTGGCCCCGGTCTCGGCCGCTTTGCGGGCAGCTGCGCTGGACACGGCGGCGGGGTCGGCGTTCTGTGAGGCCATAGCGGCTCCCGGGGCACGGACCAGCACACCGGCCTCCGGCCGCCACTGCCGGCGGGTCACGGGCTGGACGCGGCTCCCGCTCCCGGGCGGCGGGCTCCGGGCTCTGCTGGCTCCTTCCCTCCCTCCCGCAGTCCCGCTCGGGGCAGGACTCGGGCCCGGCTGCGGCTCTCCCGGTGCTGAGCGGTGGTCAGGGCTCCCCTAGGTGGGCTCCCCAGTGCCGAACGGCGGTGCTTGCGGCTCTCCCGTGCAGCAGCGTTGGCCCGATCCCAACCCCCGTGCCAGACGCTCTCCTGTTCAGGAGCGGCTCGGTCCCGACCCCTTCTCCGGTGCAGGAGCGGCTCGGTCGCAGCCCCAATCCTGGACACTCTCCGACAAGCCCGTCCCGCGCCCCGTTTGAATATTTCCGCGTGCGGCCCCTCCGCCAATCAGCGCGCAGCCCCGTTCGAGCCGACCAATCACCGCCCGCCGAGAATGCAGCTCCCACGGTAACGGCCAGTGGCTGCTGATTGACCGCCGGCCACGGGCGCCCCGTGCTGTGATTGGTCACTGTCCCGCAAGGGGCGGAGCCGCGGGTCCCGCAGGCCCTTAAATGGCCAGACACCCCCTGCCCGGCCCCCAGGAGGCGGCGAGGTGGGAACGAAGCGGCTTTATTGGGGGGCTCAGGGTTCGGGGGGATCCTCGGGGGGCGGCACGTCCCCCCCGCGGCGGAGCGTCTCCATGTGCTTCTGCATCTTCTCAGTCATCCAGGCTGGTGGGATGAAAGGCTTCAGCTCTTCCAGCCGCAGATCAACAGAGTCCCTGGAGAGGAAGGAGGGTGAGATGGAGGTACTCCAGCACCCATTGCTGACTCCAAACCCACCATGTTCCCTGGCACCTATCAGTACCAAGCCCAGACCCACCAAACCTACCATGGATCTCAATCAGCACTGAGCCCAAACCTACCATGAACCCCCAACCAACATCAAGTCCAAACCTTAGTCGCCCAGCATGGCCCCCTGGCACCAAACCCCAGCTATAACTGAACCCCCCAACCATCATGGAGAGAGTCCCGCCAGCACAGGATGCCCCTGCAATGTGGCAGTGTGGGGGGACATGGTGGGGGCCCCCAGGGAAGTGGCCCCAGGCACAGCAGCACCTTCAGAATGTCTGCTTTGGTCCTCACCTGTAATCCTCACTGGCGGCTAAATCCCGAATGTCCTCTTCGATGAGGAGGTAGGCCTGTGGCACAAGGCAGGGGACACCTCAGGGTGCCTGCGAGGGGCGGCCGGGGCAGCGCCACACCCCCCAGCCACCGCTGTCCCCGTGGGAGCCAGCTGTGCCTCCTGGCCCACGCCCCAGTCCTGTGGGCACGGGACGGACCTTGGCAGCGCTGTGTGCCCGCGCCCTGCCTATCTCCTGCCACCGCCGCCTGTCCCGCAGCTCCTCCGCCCGTGCTGGCCCTGCGGCGGGCCCTGCGCCCGGCCGTACTCACCATCTTGCCCCCAATGGCCCTCATGTGCTGCTGCTCTGTCAGCCAGTGCTTATCCTGCGGGTCGGCCGCGTACTGCAATAAAGCAGCAAGGACCGAGCTGAGAACGGGCGACAGACCCTCCCCTAAAAGCCCCCTCCTGCGGGACGCTGCGCCCCGCTCTGCTCTGCCCCCGCTCCGCCTGCCCTGCTCCAGCCTCAGCCCTGGCTCTAGCAAACCCGCCGCCTCAGCGGGCATGCGACACCATTGGCTCGTGTTCCGTGTGCTAGCCAGACCTTGGGAATGTGCTCTGAGATAACAAACAAGGGCATGGGGGAGGAAGTAAACAAAGGAGCTGAAGCACACGCTCCCGATTCCCATGGCAAACCATCCGGCTGTGGCACCTGACCTTAAAGAGGTGGGGATGCTTGATGTAGAGTCGCCCTCTTGTTCCTCCCATCCCGAGAGCTCTGCAATGGGAACATGAGGGGTGTTAGGGTCGTGGGGAGGGCAGCTGTGGTGGCACAGGGACACCCCTCTCCTCCCCAAGCCCTTCCTACTGCTTTCAAGGCAGAGAAGCGAAGTGACGGGAGGAGTGTCACGGGCTCCTGCCTGGGGACACCACCCTCCATTGACAGGGCCGTTCCTTACTTGTTTGCTCGAGATCCCAGCACAAAGGTTGTGGTTTCAGTCAGTCGGGATGGATCCCACTACAGAGCAATTGGAAAAGGGGCAACATTAGAAATGAAGTTGGTGCTGGCCATGCTCCACAAGCCTCGGCTCTCTGACAGGGAACCTTGGAGCTGCTTCCAGACTGGGAGGGAGGGAGCTGGCCACAGACCTCCAGCCTCCCACCAGGGAGGGACGTTACATTCCGTCTGGGCTGATCTAAGCACTTTCCCTCGTGGGAAACACTTGTGGGATTCTCCTGGCTACTCCTGGTCTCCTCAGGTCTCCCTCAGCGGCACCAAACCGCAGGGCTACAGGCTACGGTGCCTGGGGAGACCAGCAAAGGCCTCCGGGCACTTCGCTTCCTCTTCTTGCTCCACCCCTGCCCAGGGCCCCGTCAGGGCAGAGCACAGCCCGCACAGCCCGTGCTGCCCGCGCTGTCCCGCGCTCCTGCAGCTGCAGGGCTCTGCTTGTGGGAGCAAAGGGGAGGAGAGAGGGAGCCCAGCAGCGTCGGACAGCCAATACCTTTGGTCCATCCCTTTTCACAGGCTCAGAGACTTTGAGCTTCCACCTGAGGGGAAGGAAAACACAGTAAGAACGAGCTGCAGCGGGATCAGCTTAGTCACCACCAGTTGCATGGACCAGTAGCCCTTCCAGATCCACCCTTGTTCATACCCTCCATTCCCCCACAGCACCCAGCTTCAGACCCTCAGCTTTGCTGCACATTCTCCTCTCCTGGCTGCCCAGATCCCACCACCCCCTGTGTCTCACTGCTCACTCTGGATGGTCCATCTGGACCTTTTCACCCCTTTGGGCCTGTTTGAAACCCCTTCTTTGAAGGTCTTTGCCTCCTGGAAGGAACACCTCATCCTAACCTTGCTCCTGCCCACACCCAGAATTCCCATCATCCCTCTGCAGGAGAGGAGTCTGTGGGGTTTCTCTGCTCCCCACAGGCAGCCTCACTCCCCCTGCCCTTCCAAAACAGGGGCTCTAGCCCAGGGTTTGTACTCACGCTGCCATGCCTGAGACTCCACGGTCATTTGACAGGCTCTGTCCTGGAGGCCGCCCCTTCCTCTGCATGGAAGAAACCCTTCTGTGACTCAGCTGTGCTGGCTGAGGGAACCCTCTCAGCAACCCTCCCAGTCCCAGGGAAGCTGCTCTTTTTGTCACAGGCAGAAACACTGCCTGGCACCAGAGTGAGCACCTCCGACACCTCAAAAAGCTGCCTGTGCACCTCCACGCACTCACACTGTGGGAATGACCAGGAATGAGGACCAGGCTTCCCAAAACATAAAATCTCTTGTGCGGAAGACTGTCCTACCTTTTTTGGAATGGGGCTCCCTCGACGGCTCAGCTCCTCATCCATCTGTCGGGCACGCTGGAAGAGGAAGGGCAGTAGGATGAGCAGGGCTCTTCTCCCTACCTGGCCAGGTGAACACAGACCCCAGCCCACCTCTCTGAGCAGCACTGAACTGCAACAAGAACCACCAAAACCCGGGATTCTCCTTGCCCTGTATTCCCTTCAAGCCAAACATCCCCCACTCTGGCTCTGCACTACTGCACCAGTGGCCAAGAAGAGCCAGAGAACAAAGTGATCCCAACTCTTCTCTCAGCTCTCACAAGTCATTTCAACCTCTGTGTACAATCACAACAATTACCTTTGGCACTGCCTGCTCATGGGGCAACCTGGGAACCACCTTTTTGCCATCGGAGAACAACAGTTTGGCCTGCAGGAAGACAAAGAAGGTTCCATGGATTCTGGGCTCAGAGACGGCCCTACCAGCAACTCCCACCTCTACATATCTACCTAAAAGCCCTGCAACAGCTTTTCTTTTGGAGTGCTACCAGGCCATGCTGCCACAGACAACCAGATGCAAAAGCGCAATCTGAGCATGATAAATTCTGGCGAACTGGCAGATAAGCCAGAAGTGAAAGGAAAAAATCCTGCCCTACCCTGCCAGGACCCTCTGATGGGTGCTGGGGTCCAGTTTCTGTGGGACTCCAGCAGTGTGCCATGCTCCTACAGCAGCAGTGAGAAGAAGCAGCATGAGCTGCCCAGCCCTGACTGTTCCCCTCTTCCCTGTGAGAATGAATCCCAACATAGCAGTCCCACACGGGCTTCAGATGTCCCCTCATGGTGACAGCAAAGCTGTTAGGAGGGACACATTCTAGTCAGGCTGCTTTGCTTGGCTGGGCATCCAAGAACCCCCTCGCCAGCACCCACCTGCTCCAAGCAGCTCCTACAGGTCTCCTGGATGAGCTGCTCCGGGTCCACCTCCTCTCCAACATTATCACGCACGTTGATTGCTGCTGTCTGGAAAAACTGGAGAGGAAAAGGCAGGAGAGGGTGACAGCCTGCGCAGCCAGGCAGTGTCGGCTCAGCTCCCACAGAGAGGCACGATGACCTCGGTGGCAGCCGAGCTGTCCCCATGCACCTGCTGCACCCCACCTGTTCCCAGCGCTCACCTTCATGTACTTGTTGAAGATGCCCCGGATCTCCTCGTTGATGCTGGGCTGCAGCACAGCGCGCAGCAAGTCCATGGACACGCTCGGGTCCGTGAAACTGCGGGTGGAGGGGTCAGGAGGAGGGCACGGGACCCCCTGCCCCGGCCCGGTCTAACCCGATCCTCCTTCCGCCCGGTGCCCATCCCGGTCCCGCTGTTCCACCCTCCCCCTCCGTTCGCACCTGCCCTGGCCGCCCATCCCGGTCCCGCCGTACCTGGTGGTCATCTGAGAGCGCCGCCCGCGCCGCTGCACCTGCCGGTGCTTGATCATGATGTTCCAGGGGCTCTGCGGGACACACGCGTCAGCCGCGGCCCCTCGGCCGCCCGCTGCCCGCCCGGCCCGGCCCGGCCCGGCCCCCTCCTCACCGTGCTGACCAGCTGCTCCTCGGCGTCGCCCGGACCCTCCTCGCCCGGCGGCCCCGGCTGCTGCTCCGCATCGCGGGCGGCGCCCATGGCCCCGCTCCCGGCTCCGGTGCGAGCGACCGGATGCGCGGGGATCCCGCGTCTGCATCATCGGGCTCCGACGGATGTGACGCGGCAGCAGGGCGATAGAGCCGGCCGAGCGGGGAGGGAGAGGCCCGGAGGGACACCCGGTGTGTGTTCGGGGAGCCCTGGGCTCGCACGGTGCCCGCCCTGAAGGTGCCGCCGGAGCGCGGGCGCAGCCCCCCGTGTGTCCCCGCCGCCGCTCCCCCCGGGGGGCTGAGCAGTCCCGGAGAGCGAGGCAGGGCATCCTAAGTCCCAAAGTCCTAAACTCACTCTGTCCCACCCAGAGGAGGACCTGTCGCAGGCGGAGCTGGACACAGGTGGCCTCTGGCCTTGAGACCCGAGTACCTGCAGCTGGAGTGTGAATGCCAGTCTTTCCATCATCTCTGTGTTCCTCGTATAAATTTCCATGATCTATGTGTTTCCTCGAATAATTACTCTTTCTGAAGTCTCATTGTTTCTCTGAGCAAACACCCCAAACCAGCATTTCCTCGTCTAATGTGTGCAGAATAGTCAAAACAACTTTTCTGTCATTTTCTGGATAATCTCACCCCATGTTGTGGTCAAAGAGAAGCTTTTCTGTTGAATCATTTGGCTAACAATTTGTATTGATAAACCATTTACTTTTTTGCTGGTAACATTCTTCCTCATTGCAATATGATTGAGTGAGAGAAACCAGGCAAAGGGGATTTGCCAGAGGGTGGATCTCGCCGTGCAGAGCAGGGGTGTGCTCCAGCAGCCATCTCCAAGCACTATCCCTGTCCTTTGTGCCAGTGGGGCAGCCCTGAGCTGTGATGCGGGGAAAAGTGGAATCTCCTTCCCACCAGCTTTGCCAGATGCTCTGTCTTGTTTCATTTGTGTTCAAGAAATGAGTGGATGTGGCACTTGGAGCCATGATCTAATTGACAATTGGATTTGATGATCTCAGAGGTCTTTTCCAACCTAAATCATTCTGTGCTTCTGTGACCAATGCTGGGGGGGCTATGGTGGTGCCTCCAGAGGATGTTGTGCTGGTGTCTCAGCACCTGTCACTGCAGCCTGTGGCTGTGTCCCCTCAGTGTGACTCTCCTGCCGTAGCTGTTGGCTCAGCAGTGACCACACTGGGCTCCCATGGAAGCCTGGCGTGGCTGTGGGAGCAGAGGCTGCTGACTCATGGGCTCACATGCTGGAAGAAGCTCCTGCCCTTGTCCGCTTCCTGCTGCTTTGGCCGGAGCTGCACCAGCCTGGGGTAAGCTTTGGGCTCTTACACAAACCCAGTGGCGGATGTGGGGCCAACCAAGTCACCATCAACATCGACATAACTTCATTATCAGCGGCACTGGGCTGCTTGTACGCTTATTTTGGTTGCTCCAAGTTGTCAGCAACAAAAACTGGACATTGCCTAGAGGAGAGGAAGAATAACTGTGGCTGTAGGAACTCCCAGGGAAAGGTGAGGAGACTGATACTGTTAATCTGTGAGACCGGCTTGTGCTCTGTACCCAGCTTGATGGACAAATTGTCCCTTGTGTTTGTTTGAATCAAGTGGAAAAGCTTTCCAATTAACAAGACTTAAATCCTGGAACAAATTCTCAATGAAGGAGTCGCTGCTTTTGCAGGGAGAGGGATACCTTTTAAGAGCGTGTCAGAACAACATCTGTCAGGGATAACCTAAATCTAACTGATGTGATGCCTTGTTTAGGTCTCCTCCAGGCCCTGGTTTTTAATGGTAATTTTTCCATGGATCTGTGTGGTAGGTACGTCTGCCAGACATGAACAGCTGGTTCACCGCTGAGGTTACCTATGTTCCTGTTTGATTCTCAGGGATACTTTGGACAAGTCCCTCTGACCTTCAGTGTCCTCAGGTGTTTATTTCATCAGAGCAATTTGCTTGTCAGACATTCTCCTCCGTTAGTTCCCTAAATGTTATCCAGGATTGTGGTCTGCTAAAAGAGAAATGTGCCAAAATTATGGTGTTGCTCCCAAAAAGAGGAAGCACCAGGCAAGCAGGGGGACAGTGACAGCGCTGAGCTCTCTGTCATGGCACTCCTGAGGTTGGAAGGAACGCTGTGATCCCTCAGGTTGTTCCAGATGGTTTGCCAGGTGCGTGGAAGGGAGTCGGAGCTGCTGACAGCGGCTGGTCAGCACTGCCTGCTCCGGGGTGTCCGGCTCGGCGGTGATTAACAGCCACAGAAACACGCGATAAGCACCGGGCTGTCGGGTTCTGCCAGGCAGCTGTGAGGTGTGGAGCACCAGATCTCCGGTGGACATGGGTGATTCGTGGAGGAATTGCATCCACCTTGAGTCACAGCAGGAGGAGAAGGATAAACCTGTACTTAAAGCATTTTTCTTGCTATGAGCCCTCGTCCCACACAGATTTGTGGAGGTTTGTGCAGAGCTATGCGCCTTCCCTTGCACTGTCCCTGCATTGTCTTGACGTGATGTTGATGGAAAGCTCTTTGACCATGACTTTGCTTTTCCAGTGCTTCTGTCAAGTGCCAGCTTAGAGTTGTAATAATGTCAATCTCAAACCAATTAATTTCACTCACCCCACAGTTGCAAATTTAAACTTAGTCTGTTATCCAGAAACTCCAGCCCATTTGTGCTTAGTGCTGATGTGTCCTGGGCAGACCAGTCCTTAAGTTCTCCTATCCTATTGATTGCACATTGGTTTGTGTGTAATTCAGAAATAATTAAATAGAGAAGGAAAAAATTGGAAAATTAGATTCCAACTAGCACTCCTGGGTGGCTGGAGAATAACTTGGAGTAAATGGGTTAGCACTCACAGAATTGGATCTTAATTAAGCTTAATCTGCTGTCTCAAACATATTAAATAAGTCTTTACCTTGAGATCACATGCAGAAGAAAGGGAAGTGGCAGTGCATCTAACTTACATTTACTCTGACTGTGGGTCTCTGGTGAAGGCCAGCAGTTTGGCTGGCAGTTTGCAGACAGGTTCCTGCGCTCTCCTCAGCTTGGATGAGCTCTCGTGCTTGAAGCCCCAAGACCTTTTCCTCCAGAGAGGTCCATTTTAATGCAGCACTGTTTCATTGGAGCAGATGTTCACTTGGACAGTAACTAATCTGATGTTTGTGCATGCAGTAACTCCCATTGTGAATTCATGTGGTTATTGAAAGCTCGTGTGTAAATTAATGGGGCTCTCATGCATGGACACTAAATCCTGCAATTCATGTTCAGGAGTTCCCAAAAGTTGCATGGAGGCTGCATTGATGGGGTCTCGTTGGTCTGGGGGAAGGACACACTGAGCTCTGACTTTGCCCAGAGTGTGCTGAGCTGTGTGGGCTGCCCTGTGATAAGGGGGGTCCTGGGGAGGCTGTGAAGCAGGAGGACCATGGGGCTGGGGGATAGCATTAACTTGCTCAGGAGACCTTGAGCTCATTCGTATGCCTAAACCTGGCAACTGACAGTAGGAACACTGAAAGAGCTGGAGCACTCTGCTTGGGAATGGGATGGTTCAGAGACAAGTGCTCAAATGAAGCCTTGAATATTTGACCTACAACAAGCTGCAAATAGTCTCACGTGTGAAACAGCAGCCTTGAATGAAGGGCATTTTGTATGTGGAAGGAGGGAGCTCCTGGTGCTGCTGCCAGGTGCTCGTCCTGTTCCTGTTTCATCCGGGATGGCAGGGCCAGGACAGGCTCCTGCCTGCAGCAGAGCCCAGCGCTGGGGCAGAGCCTGGCACTGGGGCCACTGCTGTTGATAAAGGTCATCGTAGGGATTCCTGGTGAGAGTAGCAGTGAAGAATCTGCATCTGAGCAGTCCTGGTTTCCCCTTCTGTCCTCCAGTCCTTGTGCTGTCCTCCTTGAAGTGCAGCCAGCTCTGGATCCTGCTCCTGCTTTGGCTGTGGGTGGAGCTGGAGTGGCTCTTCGGTAAACAGAATTAGAGGCAAAGGTGGGAGGTTCCTGAAGGCACCTGTGAACTGCCTCCTCCCATTCCTGGACCCGGGCTGCCTGCGAGGCACTTTAAATTGCCGGTTGGCACAGCCCTGGACATAGACTTCATCGGCATGGCACGAAGCATCCTCCTGCTGGGGCTCCTCGCCCTGTGGGCACAGCTGCAGGCAGCACCCGTTGCAGGCAAGTATGGGCGGGTGGGAAGAATATTTTTCCTTATTTTCATAGAATCACAGGTGCTTTGCAGGTGCTGGCAGGTGCCAGGTTGCTGCCTTGTGAGGGCCAGGGAAGCCGCGGTGGGAGTGGGGTGGGACGAGCCCGGGCGATGTGGGGCTCACCGCAGTGCCACAGTGGGCAGTGGCACAGTGCCATCTCTCCCTGAGTCCCCAGCGCAGATGGAGCCACGTGTGGCTGCTGGCCCCAGGGCAGAGGCGCCCAGGAGGGCCCCTCAGGCACCAGCCCCACCACGACACTGCCATGAGCTGGGAGGCACCAGCATGGCCTTGGGCTGAGTCACCCCAGCCTTGAGAGCAGCAGGGGTCAGGCAGAGCCCTGAAAACCCACCGGGAAGAGCTACAGAGGAGAAGACAGCACAGCATCGTGGTAAACTGGGCTGCTGGGTGGGAGCAGTGGATGGGAGGACATCATGCTGGGGCTGACGCTACTGCTTTCTGCTCTCCTACAGAGTTCCATGGAGTAGCTCCAGCTGGGTGGCCACCACCAGGGCAGCCAGGAAGTGCCCTGAGCCTTGAGCCTGGGAAACAGCCCAGCATGGTGCCTGAAAATGATGATGGTGATGGTGACAATGACAACAATAACTCCAATAGCAATGAAACAGGTGACTTCAATAGCAGTGAAACCGGTGAGTCCAATAGCCATGAAACTGGTGACTCCAATAACCATGAAACTGGTGATGATGGCAACAATGCCGATGACTATGATGGTGATGATGGTAATATAAATCAGCTTTGTGGTGGCAATGACCATGATCATGGTGACAACAACAGTGATGATGGTGATGATGATGGTGATGATGATGATGATGATGATGATGGTGATGATGGTGTCAACGGGGACAATTCCAATAGCAATGAAAGTGGTGACTCCAGTGACAGTGAAAATGATCACTCCAATGACAATGGTGATGATGGCATCAGTGATGAAAATTCCAACAGCCATGAAGATGGTGATGATGGTGTCAATGGTGACAATTCCAATAGCAGTGAAGATGGTGACTCCAATGACAATGAAAATGATCACTCCAATAGCAATGAAAATGGTGCTGATTATGGGGGGTGGAGATTTTAGATTGTAAGGGTATAATTGCCCAGAGATTTTTAGAGATTTTTAGATTCCTCTTTTGTGGCACCCAGCTCAGGCTACCAGATTTCATGACTGATCTGTGCTAATAAATGTATCTAGTGAACATGGGAGCTTAGTGTCAAAAATTTCTTTAACAGCTTGGCAACTCAGACGGGGCACTCGGTCACTTGCCTGTTTTCTTCTAAGCTCCAGATACCCAAATTTGCAGCAGTGGGTTGTTTCACCCAGGAGCTCTGGAGTAAGGAAGGACTGAGCAGTGAGTGTCAAATCTCTAAAGGAGCCCTGCCTTCTACAAGTTTGAGTTTCGTGGGTTTTGGGAAGATGAGGAAAGTACCTGGCATAAAGAAGGGGATGCTCTTAGCTGAGACACTGCAGAACCGGGAGAAGATAGTTGGCACTACTAAATGATCTCATCGCTCACATTGATATTATGCCAGGAGGAATGGCCATCTATTACTCGACGTGCTGGGGCAAAACCTGCAGAAGTGTGGCCCACAAGGAGGCTTTCAAAGAGACTGTTTTGATTTGCCTTCGACATAGATTACAGGACCGATACACAGGGCAGATGGACTATTGATATGTATGGGGTAACTGAGCTTGGGAAAAGCAGCATCTCGGGAGTGGGGTTGGCACATGATACCATCCTGAGGTAAATTCTAGCCCAGACCCTGCTCCTCCCTGTGTGCCCACTGAAAAAGATCTTCCACTGTCTGTTCCTGTTGCTGTTGCTTTGCTTTCTATGCTCACTGATACTTCACCTGCAACTGCCCCAATCCGATCTGGACAAATTATGTGAGTACTGTTATTAATGGGCAGCCAACAATTGTTTTAACTTATATCCATTGGCCCTGGATTACAGGAGATTTGGCGCTGTGGGCTACTAACATGCCAAGGCTGAGGGAAGATGCAGAGCAATGTGCTCAATGATTTTCTTTCAAATGTGTGCTCCAGATGATGAAAACTGGCATGATTGGAAAGCTGTGGAGGAAAAGCTGAAGGTGGCCAGGGACTGCATAAAAGATGAAAAGAGCAAAGGAATTTTTGGTAAGATATTAGACACCTACATAGAAGCTGCCTGTTAGGATAGGAAAAATCATAGTAGAGAGAAACAAGATCTGAGAGAGAAATAGAAGGCTGGAAAGTGGCTGTATTATTATGTCTTAGAAAACTGAGAAGCTGCATAAACAGGAAGAAATGCTACAAGAAGAAAAGGATAAAAAATAAAAGTCAGAAGAAAAGATTGAGATTATGTTTATGCAGACTCCCTGTCCCCTTGACATTGTAGAGATTAGAAAACTGTTGTCCCCTGAAGAATGAGACTGGAAATATTTGGGGGAGCCCTGACCATAGTGAACGTGGACAAGATGATTCTTTGTTTCCTTCAAATCCCCCTGAATATGAAACCAGACTCATTATAGAAACAGAAGAAACCAGTGGACCTTGGGATAAAGTGGGAAATTATACTCCAAACCACCCCCATTTGATTTGATTTAGATGACTGATTTGCAAGAGCACTATGGCTGAAAGCCAGGCCACACTGAAATCTGGCAAGTGAAATCCTATTCATGGAGACATGATAATGGTCCAGACATTTTGATGCTATTGGACCTCATCAAAAATTAATTAAATTTGTAACAGACACGATAGCATGAGATTCAATTTTAACACAACGAACCTTGTTGGGTGTTCAACCTGGTCAGCAAAGAGTTAAAGTTACCGGAGTAAACAGAGCCAAATGCCAAACCACCCAGGTTAATTCATGGCCCCTGGGCAAGAAGCACGTGTTGGCAGGAGGTGTATGTCAGCCACTTGCTTTGCAGTTAGCGATCATAATGCAAACATTTGGGTTTTGATGTTCTGAAAGGCCAAACCTGGTGTCTGCTGTTCAGCAGGGTATGGTCCTTCGGCTCCAATGCCAGCCCTAACCCAGAAACCAGGAGGCTGCAGTGTGTGTGCTCTGTGCAGCACCTGCACTCCCTGATTCGACAATCACTAATGTGCCACAATACCCAGCTTCTGCTGCAGCACAAAATGGGATTTCTGCAGCCACACACCCATAGTCGGCAGCACTGGATATAAAAGATGTGTCCTTTGTAGCGCCCTTATGAGAGGAGAATAAACAGAAATTTGCATTTCCTTGGGAAGGGACAATATACCTTTAACAAACTCCCACTGGGGTGTAAACATTCGCTGAATGTTTACAGTAATTCCCTTGGCAAGAAACCAAATTAAGGGAAAGAAACCCCAGAATGTGAGGGAAGACTGTGACTAGGGAAAAGCCAGAGGTTGTAGCAAAACTGAAGACTGGAGAGAAGCTGGAAACTGGTGGGACGCTGACATCCGGGGAGAGATCTGTGCTGAGAGAGAAGCCAGGGATGGGGAGGAGGCCAGTGGCTGGAGGGAAGCTGGCAGCTAGGGAGAACCTGTGCTGGGGGAGAGGCCAGAAATCAGAGGGAAGCCAGAGAAGCCTGAGGAGGGAAAGAATCCTGGATCTGATCACGGTGACAGTGAGGCAGATGACGGCAGTGACAACAATGACAGTGACGGGGATGATGACAACAGTGATGATGACTGTGGTGATCACGATTGTTGAAAATTTTCTGTTATTTGAAAGTAGCTAAGTGCTTGTTTGATACAAGCAGCTGGACCTGTTAGGTGCAAGTTGAACTTTACCTGAACCATACTGGGTGTGTTGTGTAGGTAAAAGACAGAGAGTAGTGAAACCCAGGGCTGACAATCTGAACATTAATACTAGAACAGACAAAGCTGTAGCTTAAAGGTTACTTGAAAATGAATAGCTGGAGTGGACAGCCCATAGATCAGGGTGTATGGACTGCAACAACCATATGGTAACATGGACCACAGAACTGAGTGAAACCCCCACCAAAACTGACCTCAGAGGGTGTAAAAATGACCACGTGGCAACCACTTGGTAACGAAACAGTGAGGCAATGAAGAATGAGAAGACCCCAGAGCCTAACAATACTCTTCATCTGGAATGTCACATGAGAGATGGGGAGTTTACATTATAAGGGTATAATTGCCCAGAGATTTCTTTATTTGGGGTCCTCCTTTAGAGGCTGCAGCTCAAGCTACCAGATTTTGTGATTGATCTGTGCCAATGAATCTATCTGATGGAGATGAGAGCCTGGTGTCAAAAATTTCTTTAACACCGATGATGATATGATGATTATGATGATGGTTACAGTGATGGGGCTGGTGACAGTGATGCCACAAGGTATACGAGGACTGTGTGGGGTGAGGAGAGCCCACAGTGTGTGGGTGCAGGGGCCTCTTCCTCTGCCTCACTCTACCAGGGCTGGTCCTGGGCACCAGTGGTGTTTCGGGCAGGACCTTCTCTTTCCTATTAAACCCCACACTGGCCACTGGCTGGGTGTGCCAAGCTGTCCTTGGTCAGTGCCTGGCACGGACAAGTCATTGTGGCTGCCCCAGCCCTGTCCCTGCACAGGGACACTCTGGTGCTGCTCCTGCCCAGGGTGGGCTCGGCAGGGCCCTCTAGAGAGCAACTAGAGTCCCTTTAGATGCTTCTGTTCCCTGTGGCAGACCCCCAGAGGCAGCTCCAGCCAGGCACCCACCCAGGACCCACAGAGCATCTCTGGACCAGGGGACACCTCCCTGTGGGATCTGTGGCCCCGGTTCCCTGAGGCTCTCCAGAGCAAGTTGCTCCATGCCCAGGGCCCCAGCATCCTCCAAAAACTTGACCAGGAGCCATGAGGACAGAGATCCCATCCCTCCCACAGGGACTGAAGGTGCTTCAGAAGCTGGTGGGGGCTCACCAGGAGACAGATGCAGCAGGAGCCAGACACTGTTCATTACAGACTGGGTTTACTGCAGGGTGGGGGGCACAGAGACCCCTACGGTAAGCACAGAGCTGAGGGTGCTGAGGTGGGATTGGGAGGCTGGGTGATTATCCAGCAGCTGATGGAGCCCTCCAGCGCTGGCTGTCCAGCTGTCCAGCTGTTGTCTGACTGATGGTGCAGGTTGGCTGCACAGACTTGGTCCTTGGTCCAGGTCCAGGTGGGGGCTAGGTGAATTCTGGGAAAGATAGGAATCCATGCTCAGGCCCTCACTCTGTAGCATGACTGGGCACATCTGTCAGCCCCACAGAGGGACCGTGGGGGTGAGGTCTCCAGAGACCCCAGATAGCTCTGCCAGGGAGCTGTGAGGGGTTTGCTGGTCATTTCTGCAGCACGAAAAGATGTAGGGGAGATGGCACAGGTGGGATGCTGCACTCCCAGCCATGGTCACAGTGGTCTCTGTGCCCATGGCCTCACATCCTCCTGCAGCACTGTTCCACCGGCTCCCGCATCCACCTATGCCCACCTGTGCCCACCTGTGCCCACCCGTGCCCATCTGCACTCACCTGGGGAGACCAGCCGGGCCCAGAGGCAGCAGAGCCCCAGGAGCAGGAGCAGCAACAGCAGCCGCATGGCATGGATGGGCAGCGTGGGGGCTGCCCCTCTGGGCACAGGCAGGAGTTTAAATCCTCCTGGGGCAGAAGGTTGGTGCCCATGACCTGACCCATGTCCCAGCACCTGACACGCTCCATCCGAGCGTGAACCCTCCCGTCCCCTCCTTCCCGCGGGCAGCTGCTGCTGGACAAGCCTCGGGAGAGGCAGGAAGGTGCTGCTTGCTTGGTGCTGGGCTCTGTGCAGCCCCAAGAGAGCCGTGCTGTGCCGCAAGACAAGAACAGCCAAGGCAACTTCCCACTGCAGGAGATGGGGCAGGCAGCAGCAAGGGGCCAGGGGATCCCTCTTGGGGCTGGCCTGGTGAAACAGTGGAGGAGGCTCCCCGGGCAGGGCGCTGTGGAGCAGCCCGTGGTGCCCTGGCAGCTCTCCAGGCATTGTTCTGCCTCTGGGAACAATCGCTGGTTCCTGAGGGACGTTCTGTGACCGGACACGGTCCACAGCCCCACGCTGCCACCGGCCCCTCAGCCTTGCATCTCTTGGCCAGCCACTGCCCAGCTGGCCCAACATCTGAAGACCAGGAAAAGCCCAGGGCCATGGAGTCCTGGTGCTGGGGGGGCTCTCTGTGGACGCCAGGACTGCAGGGCTGGAGCAAAGCGTCCCCTGTCCTTGCCGGAGGCGGAGTGGGTGCTCAGATTCCTGTCACACGGCGCTCAAGCTGCCTCTGCCCCTTCCACGGGATTGGCCTCACTGGACACTGCAAAGTGTTGCAAGGACGGCACCGGAGCTGCCGGGGCTTTCCCTGACAGTCCCTTCCGGGAGCGCCTGTCCCTGGCAGAGGCAGGAGGGCTCACGCACTCTGCGGTGTGTGCGTGTGCGCACGTGGGAGCCAGGTGTGGACACGTGTGCGTGCGTGCGCAGTCCGCGCTCCCTGCGCTCCCGCTCTGCCCCTCGGCACCTCTCCTGCCGTGCGCCCTGGCCTGGCCGGGAGCGTCACCCCGCTGGCACAGAGCCGCCTCTGTCTCTGTCTCTGTCGGGTGCCCGCCCTGGGAGGTGCCGCATTCCTGGGTGTTCCCTGGGTACCCCAGTCACTGCTTTCCCACAGAGGAGGTCTGGCTGGTGCCTCTGCCCTCACGGCTGCACCCACTGCTTGCCCTGCGGGTCCCTGGTGTCAGGGCGGGACGAGGGGGTACGACACAGGTCCTCCTCTGGGAGTGGTTTTCTGTCATGTGAAACTTCAACATCTACCTGAAAGCAGCCCTCCGCTCATCTCTGGGACTGTCCCTGCATCCACCGCGGTGTTGTCCCAGCCTGGCCATGGTGTTACTGCCGGGGCAGGGACAGGCGGGGGTGCTCTGGAAGACGCCATCAGTTGGTCCAGTGATCACCCGGCCGCTGTGATTCCCCGGGGAGATAGAGAGAAAAATTCAGCCCCGGTGGATTTTGGCGCTGCGGCCACCAAAGGTGGCCGCTAAGTCCCTGCCTAAGGGTATCCTTCCCACTGCCCACCCTGACTCTGCACCCCCGATCGCCTCCAGCACGTCCCTCCGGATTTGCTCCCACGCCTGCTCAGGCCTGGCCACGTCACCGTGTCGCGTGCCGGGGACACTGCCAGGACCTCATCCTGGGGCTTCGGAGGAGAGGCAGGAAAAGCTGCGGTGGGGCGTGGGCGTGGGGTGCGGGCGGGGGCTGGCATCGCGCTCCAAACCCCACCCCGACTCCGACTTTCCTGGCCTCTCCCCACGGAGCTTTCCTCGCCCTCCCCTTCCCCCTCGGGACAGTAATTACGGCAGTAATTAGGAAGACAATTATTCTTGCTGAATGGGAACATCTTAATCAGTTTCTCCCTCCTTTTGGCAGATTTCACCCCACGTCTGCCCACAGGTACCAGCGGGTGCCTCCCAGCTCAGCGCCCGGAGCCCTGCGCTGCCGTGGGTCCGGCCCCCCGCCTGGAAGCTGAGAGGGCTGCGAGCCGTGTCCCATCCCCAGAGGCCACCCAGGCAGGATGCAGCCGCTGGACCCCGACCTGCTGCCGGGAGCAGGGGCCTGCCGGAGGGCACAGGTCAAGGCTCCGCACTGGTATTCACTGGGAAGGGGGAGGGTGAGGGGGCGGTCCCAAACCGAGAGAGGGTGATGAAGGAGGCGGCAAAGGAACAGAGGTATCTATAGGATGGGAATGGATGGGAGCATCACTATCCAGCAGGACCTGCCTTCCACAGCCACGATTGTAGGCAGCGAGGTGGTACCCACAGGCTGAGCCCTGTGCGGGGGCCCATCCTGCCTGGCTTGCTCTCTGTCGGACATGAGGGAGCATGGCAGAAAGCGATGAAGGGATACAGCTCTGGCACAGCCTTTCCCCAGGACTTGCACCACGGGGAGCACAGGGAGAGTGGTGCTGCAGCGTGCTGTGCCCCAGCCCTTCCCTGGCTGACGGCTGTACCAGAGCTCGCAGCTTTCCATGCCCTGGCATGGCGCTGTCATGATCCCTGGCAATGGAGAGGCCAGTGCCAACCTTCCCACGTCTGTCCTCAACACAGGCTTGTCCCCAGAAGGCTGTGGCAGTCGCTGGTGGTGTCCCCAGCCCAGCCTGGGCATGCTGCTGCCGCCCAGCTGGGCTCCCTGAGGGCTGTGCCGGGACAGCTGTCCTGTCCTACCGGTCCCCCCAGCTCAAGGGCTGTGGCCAGGATGCCACCAAGGGAGACCAGGCCCTGCCTGGGTGTGGCTCCTTACCTGCATGGCAGGAATTAGCTGGGTTTAGGCACCAGCCCTGCTCCCTCCGCCCCGCCCACGCACCTTAAATCCCAGCCCACCACACCCGGGGCCAGACCCGGCCATCCAGGGCACCATGGAGCTGCCACCTGGCCGTCTTCTCCTCCTTGCTGCCCTGCTCCCCCTTGCCAAGCGGTCCAGCCCGGCCCCGCACACAACTGGACGAGAGAAGCTGGTGATTGGTGAGTGTAGCCAGGTCACAGCCTGGGAATTGGGATGCTCTGGGTGCCGCTGTTGCCCAGTGCTTCCCACTGCCCCATATGCTGCCAGGTGCCTACAAGTGTGGGGCTGTGGGAGCCTGGGGTCTGCCCCTGAGGCACTGGGGGCTGCTGAGGCTCCTGCTCTGTGCCTCTCACCAGTGTCCTGGCCACTGTGTCCTGCAGCAAAACCTGGGTACTGCTACCACATCCCAGAGGTGGAGGACCTGCTGGACAAGGACTGTGGCTCCTGCCACATGGGTGCCTCCTGTTCACACTGCGCCAGCGATGCCGACTGCCACGGAGTCACCAAGTGCTGTCCCAGCAAGTGTGGCTACACATGCCAGGAGCCAGTGCTGGGTGAGGGTTCAGTGCTGTGGTGGTGGGACTCTGGAGCGGCAGCGTGGCGTTCACAGGGGTGGGTGACAGGAGGGGTGTTGGCTCACATGGGGTAGCAAACTGGGGAGGGAGGTCCCTGGGGTGCTCCTGAGCTCTGGATGAGTCTCGCAGACTCTGGGGGTCACCACACTGTGCTGTGGGGAAGCTACTGGTGTGTGGGGCTGTAGGCAGGTGGGTGTATGGATGGGACATGGAAGGATATGGCAGTAAGAAGGAACCAGAACTGTGCAGAGCTGTCTGAGGGCCTGAGAGCACTGATCGTGGTGGTAACCCCCCTGCCCTGGCTCAGTCTGTCCACTTTGGATCATGCAGACTTCTGCTACCTGCCCTCGGTCTGTGGGAACTGCAAGGCGCTCTTCCGCCGCTTCTTCTTCAATGCCTCCAGCCAGCAGTGCGAGGAGTTCATCTACGGTGGCTGCGGCGGCAACAGGAACAACTTTGAGACCAAGGGCGAGTGCTTCCAGGCCTGTTCCCACATCAGTAACTAGCAGTGTGCTGTGGCCCATGGGCCACAGATGGCAGCTGCTCCTGGCCCCTCTCCTGATGCCCCGTTTATCAGTTCCAGGTGCCAGGTAGTGCTGGCCCGGGAAGTGGTGGCTTCTGCACAGCCTCTGCCTGGGGGAAGCTGCTGCTGGTGGCCACATCCCTGACCCCGCAGGGAGACTTTCCCCATGGGGCTGGTGGCAATGAGGGCTGTGGGCCAGGGTGGCCATGCTGGGGGCTGTGACTTGCCTGGGATGCTCACTGGCCTAAGGACGGGGACATGTGCCCATGCCAGCATGGATGCCCTCTCCTATGCGTGATGCCTGACCTGAGGAGCCTGTCCCTTCCCTTGGACTGTGACAATACAAGGACGGGTCCCTGGATGAGCACGTCTGGGTCTGGTCCTTCCTGCCTGTGCTGGCAGGAGCAGACAGTGCCCATCCCTGTGGGCACTCCTCCCTCCTGGGGACTGGGCGGTGGGTGCCTCCTGCAGCATGGCATGGCAGGGCTCACCCAGCCACCACCCTGCAGCTCCCATTGCCACGGACGGGCTCCCAGCCCAACCCTGCCTTCAAGCTGCCGACACGACCGGGCTGGGAGCTGAAGCCACTGAATGGAGGAGGAACAGCTCCTGCCTCGATGGATGCCTGGGGTGGTGCCTGTCCCCAGCCTGCCCTGGCCCGGATCTGTGTCTGCACTGCTCCTCTGGCCCTGTGGCACCAACTCTGGCTGAACCTCCTGGCCCTGGGGGCCTCAGGTGATTTCAAGGCCACTCCAGGAGCACATGGGGCAGCTGGGGGCAGCCAAGCACACACTTTATTGCTGGAGGTGGTGGGGAGGGGACAGGCCAGCTAGGGCCCATGACTGTCCCATGTCCCCTAATGAAGGCTTCTTCCTGCTGCAGAGGAGCTGCTCTCCCATCACACGGCATCTGAAAAGGAGGATGTGCTTTAGGGAGAAAAGAGACTGCAGGAGTAATGGACCAGTGGCCATGATTGCAGCCATGCTGGCCAGCTCCATGAGAGCTCTATCCCACTCCGCATCACTTCATATCCCCTCGGCCTGCAAATGCATCTGCTGGCAGCAGAGCAATGGGGCAGCAGTGGGAACTGGCCTCACAGTGATGCTGAGCCCAGGCAGGTCCCACTGCCCCCAGTCATGGGGCATGCCCCACCTCTGCCTGCAGGGCAGAGCACCCTGCCGTGGGCCACCTGGCTGAGACACCCCACGTCTCCTGAGGCAACACCTGGGTCTCCTGTGCCTCACCTCCAGGAGTGTCCATGCAGACACGGCCGCAGGGGGTGCGGATGCACCTCTGTCCCCAGGGACACTGTGAGTCGGCCTCACACTCCTCCGAGCACCGCTTAGCACTGGGCCAGGGCACAGCCACAGTGTCACGCTCTGTGGGCAGGGGAGGGTAGTCACCTGGTGACTCTAAGATGAGGCTGTGTGTGCTCATCGCTTGCACAGAAAGAGGGGGAGGCATGGAAAAAAGGATGGGGGCAGACCATATCCCTGGAGGGTGTGAGACCCCCACAGGTACAGCTGCCTTGGCAGACCCAGCTCAGGGTTCCAGTATGGTCATGGTGAGGGGTTTTCATTGGGGATGAAGGGCCAGGATGCCCCGGGGTGGGTGCCAAGAGGACCCAGGCTCTGTCCCTGCTGGGCTCAGTGGGTGTGGGGGGCTGACCTTGCAGAGAGGCTGGCATGCAGACATGGCCACAGCCGTTACTGCAGCACTTGTAGCCCCACGGACACTCCTCGTCGAAGTTGCACAGGTCCAAGCAAGTGCCTCCCTCCCTGGGGATGGGGCACACTCCCACTCTGCCTGCAAGGCAATCACCCAGCTGGGGGACATGTGGCCTGAGGCACGTCACCATGGGGCACCCCAGGGTAGCCCCATATGGCTCCCAGAGGGCCTGGTTGGTTCTCACCTCCAGGGATGTCCATGCAGACATGGCCACAGCCGATGCTGGTGCACCGCTGTCCCCGGGGACACTGTGAATCAGCCTGGCACTCCTCCACACACTCGCCATCAGCTCTGTCCCCGCTGTCTGCAAGGGGCACAGCAACCAATTCGCTGTCACCTGGCTGCCCTTGGGGGGCTAGGGCCAACTCCCCCCAAACAGACTGTGCCCTCTGTACCTCTGGGCACGGCCACGCACTCCCAGCCACAGCCGGTGTCACAGCACTTCTCCTCTCGCCGGCAAACACTGTCATCCAGGCACTGGCTCCCGCGCCGGCGCCACGGGTCCCAGCACGGCTCTGCCCGGGGGCACTCTCCGGGGTGCTCTGCAAGAGGAGGGGACCCGGGTGAGGGCGGAGGTCCCAGCCCTGCTCTCACATCACTTCCCTGTGCCGGTGGCTGGGCTGCCACACTTACCTCGGGCAGGGCGGGTGCAGCGCATGGCACAGCCAGAGAAGCAGCACTTCTCCTGCCGGGAACAGTCCCTGTCGTGGGTGCAGGAGTCCATCTCCGTGCACGGCTCCGATGTGTGTTGTGGCCTCACCTTTGGGCACTCACCGGGTTTGTCTGAGAGGGGCAGGAGGAGACAGCAGGAGGAGGGACCCCTCTGTGTTGCAGGCACCTCCTTTCCTGCAGCCTCGGGGTGCCCTGATGACTGCACCCAGAGATCTGAGTGCCTGCCCTATGGCAGCATCGTCCCACATCCTGCGCCCAGGAGCTTCGACAGCATTCCCGGTGGAATCTCTGTTCTGGCGACCATCTCCTCACCTGGTTCGGGGGCTGAGCACACGTGGCCACATCTGCTGCTGCTGCAGCACTTCTCACTCCCCGGGCACTGCCAGTCCGTGGTGCAGGTGGTGTCACACGGGTTCGTGGCCGGCGGAGCCTCCTCAGCCAGTGGGCAGATGCCGGGTTTCTCTGGGGGCAGGACGTAGTGGGGCTGGGAGTGCAAGCAGCGACAGCGGGTCTTCCCCACCCAGTCTCACAGTCCCTGTGGCTGGGGGACACCCCTGCCCGAATCTGGCACCTTGGGATGGGGGCAGGCAGACATAGTTGCAGCCACGCAGGCAGCACTTCTCCTCGCGGGGACACTCGCCATCATGCCAGCACCGGGCTCTGCAGTCGTAACTGGGGTACAGCCCAGCACGGACTGGGCAGAATCCGTCCTTCCCTGCAGGCATGGTGTGGGGTGGCTGCAGTGCCACTGCTTGGAGACACAGCCGTGGGGACCAGAGCATGTGGGGCTGTCAAACCTTTGGGGTGGATCCCAGCCCCCTCACCTTGGCTGTTTGCCACACAGTGCCGGCTGCACAGCTGGTGACAGCACACGTGGGATGGGGGACAGTCCTGGTCCTGGAGGCATCCCCACTGGTGCAGCAGTGGCCGTTGAGTGGCTGGGGCAGGGCTGGTGTTCTCTGCACCGTGGAGCAGGATGAGGGCAGGATGGTGCCCTCACCAGAGAGTGGTCGCACTGTCCCCTTCCCTCCCCACTCCAGTGGCCACCTGGGAGCTGTGCAGTGTGTCCCCACCCCACACCTGGAGGAGCCCACCCTGGCAAGCATGGGGTGAGGGGTCCCGTTTGTGCCACAGCTCTGTGCCGTGGTGGCTGCTGGCATTCCCAGTCTCTGAGCCATGTCCCCGCCCGCACTGCCCATCCTGTCCCATCCTGCCTCACCGGCCGGCACTCCCGGCAGGCACTCGTGGCCACAGCTGCTGTTGCAGCATTTCTGCGCGTCGGGGCAGTCGCTGTCGCCTCGGCACCGCTCCCGGAATGATCGCGGCTGCACCGTGGGGCCCTCGCTGGGCTTGGGCTGGTCTGGCAGGGCAGAATGGATGTGACGATTCAGCATCCCCCACTGGCCGCCCTTCCTGCCCCCGGGGGTCCCTGGTTCCTGCCATGACCCACACATTCCTGCTGCCTGCGGCCAGGTCCCGGCGTTGGTTTTTCCCGGCAGCTGTCAGGAGCTGCCGGTGCAGGGGAAGCTGCGTGTGCTGCCCCAGGGGCCAGGGCGTCAGGGAGACAACTGTGGCAAACGCGGTCCCTGGGGTGAGCCAGGGCTCCCAGCCGTCCCAGCCGAGTCCTTACCCTGCGCCGGCTCCAAGCAGGCAGAGCCGCAGCCCAGCGGGCAGCATTTCTGCGATCCCAGGCAGTCCTTGTCCTCCAGGCAGGGGAAGGAGCAGGGGGCAATGAGCCCCTCGGGGGCTGCGGCCGGGCAGGCACCGGGCTTCTCTGCAGCGCCGAGGGGCCGAGAGGTGAGGCTGCACTGCAGTGTCCTAGGGCAGCACGGGGAAACCTGCCCCTGCCAGACCCCTCTGCCTCGCCCTGGCTTGACCCCTTCCTATGTTCCATCCCAGAGCCTTCCACATATCCCAGCGGTCAAGATGCTGCTAGCAGCGCACAGGGAGCTGCTCCATAGCAATGGGGATTGCACAGGGAATGGGACAGGGACAGAGGTAGTGTCAGAGGCTATAGTGCGGTGCCGTACCTTCTGCTGGAGGGATGCAGCGGAGCCGGCACTCCCAGTGGCAGCACTTGAGCCCAGCGGGGCAGCTGGAGTCATTGGCACAGAGTGGGGACTCCAGGCGCAAGCAGCCCACGAAGTCCCGTGGACACCTTCCCGGTTTCTGGGAGTACCCTGCGTTGGGATGGCAATATCAGGACAGTGCCAGAGCCCCTCATCCTCCATACCTGGGAAAGCAGGATGAGGGTCTCTCTGCAGGGGCCAGGGAACTGGAGCAGGGTCTGCAGCCCAGGGGGCTGGAGACTTCTCTGCATCATGGCCCAGGGCTGCTGGACCCCCACATCGAGACCTGCATGGCACGGCTAATTGTAGCATGACATGTCATGGTGCCGTGTGGCACGGGTCCATGTGTGCCCTTGCAAGTGCCACGAGGAGTGTCACTGGCCCTGTCAGTGTGAAGCCAGCACTGAGCCAGCACCAGCTGGAGGTCAGGATCTATTCCTGAGCATCCTGCTGCCCCGGGCATCCTCACTGCAAGCAGCACACTCTTCACTGCTGTTGTCTCCTCTTCCTTCTCCTCCACCTCCTCCTCCTCTTGGCATCCCATGCTCCTCTTGGCCATGTTGGTAAACGTGGGACACCCCTGCCTCTGGTACAGGCGAGCTCCAGCTGGCGCCTGTGCCCAGCTCCTGCTGCCAGCTGGGGCTGCGGCGGGAGCCATCTCTGCTAACAGCCTGTCCGGCTGCGGCGGGGCCGGTGTTTGGGCTGCAAACAGACGCTGCCGGAGTTTCACTGCAAACAGCAGCTGCTTGGCTCAAACAAAGAGGCACCGGCTATGGTCTCGGCGTGGGCAGAGCCACGCCGCAGCTGGGCACCACCGCCCCAGGCATCATCCCACGGCGGGGGGCTGGCAGCAGGGATCTGTGCCCAGGATGCAGCACAGACCCCTGCTGCACGCGGTACCGCTGGGAGCTGACAGTTGCTGTGCCCGTGGGGTGCAGGGGGTGCCCACGGGGGTGAGGGCATGTACACATGCCCCTTCACCCTGGGGTGGGAGCAAGGTCCCCCCAGGCAGCTGGGCTGTGGTGCAAGTGCTGCAGCCAGCTGGGACATGACAGCATGTGCTGGGCAGGGAGAGAGGGGACACGGCAGGAACACGGGGGCTGGGATGCAAGGAGCTGCTCCCAGGCTGCCTGTGCCTGGCAGATGCCAGGTTTGACTCCTGGTACTCACCGCCCTTGTCGGGTGTTACTCTCGGCTCTGCCCTGAGGATGAGGAAGCCCAGGAGGAGGAAGACTCCTGGGCTCATGGTTCTGCCGGGGATGTTTTGCATGTCTGGAGCTGTGCTGGGGTTTGATTTAAGGTCTGTGGCAGGCGTGCCTGAAGTGCCCGGGCAGCTGAAGCTGGGCTGCCTGCTGTGGCAGCTGGTTGTACTGCGGGCAGGAGGGGCAGGAGGAGGGGCAGTTCCCAGAACCTGCCGGCGCCCTGCCAGCCATCCCGCTTATCTCTGCCCAAACCCTGCTTTGGGGTCAGGGTGACCTGTGGGGCTGGGGAGACCAGATGGGGTCAGGCACTGCTGTCCCCCATGTTGCACCACCCCATCCTTGCTGCAGCTGGCTGCCACTCCTTCTCTGGGTTTCGTTCCAGCCCCACTCACCCCTCTACTCCCTGGAGTGGGGGCTGTAGATAGACCTCATGGCTTGGTCCTGGCTGGCATGGCAGTGAGAGCAGCACGAGGGGTTCTAACAGCTCTACTGCCATGGAGCAGCTCCTCAGCCAAGTGTAGCTTCCATGCATGGGACTGCTTGGGATTCAGCACCATGAGTAAGCAGGTCCTGCAGTGGCCCCTGGCATGTGGGTGATGCTCCCTGCCCCCTTCCTTGTCCGGGTACTCCATCTGTCCTGACCCGTGACTGCTTTCCCACCAGGTTTTCACACTCTGGGATGCAAATGAGTCCTTCCTTGGCACAAGGAATCCGAAGGAACTGGTTCTCCAGTCCATGAGTGCTGAGGGGACATTATGCAGCCCCCAGGCCCAGCAGGGTGGTTACCATGGAACGATGATGGCTGGAAGTCACCTGCATGGAACTGGGGCTGTCTCCCTGCCCTGGGGCAGCGCCTGCGTGCAGGGATGGCTGCCTGCACCCCCCTGCCTGCACGCAGCCCAGGCTGCCAGCACCTCTGGGAACCAGAGCACGTAACAGGGATGGTGACCCAGAGCAGAGGTGGCTGTGGGATGGTTTATTCTGTCTCAGTGCTGTGGAGCAGCTGGGGCCATTGTGGATGCAGGGTTTTGCCTCATGGGGGGTTGCTAGGGATCCTGGCCATAGGGTAGTGCAGGCAGTATGCAGCCCTTAATGGCACAGCTGGGGGTGCCAGGGACCCTGAGCAGAAGCATCAGAATCAATGCTGGTGCCATCCTGCCAGTGCAGAGGGTCCAGCACAGGGAGAGGTGTGGGGCACAGCAGCACCTCTGCTCAGCCCACGGGTGCAATGGCAGTGGGGTGGGGGATGACCCTGAAACAGCAGCTCCTGGTGCAGCCCTTCCTGGCCATGGCTATGCTGTACCTGGAAGAGGCAGGTGAGGTGGTCAGTGAGGATGCCTCAGTGCTCCCTCTCTGAGGGATGGGGGGCCCTGTGGTGCTCCCACCCTGGGCCCCTCTGTGCCCCCTCCAGGCTGGACCCAGGAGGCAGCAGGCCGGAGGAGGCCATACCCCACAGTGGGTGGACGCAGACCCGGCTGCAGCCCTGCAGGCAGCACTTCTGGCCAAGGGGACAATCCTTGTCCTGCAGGCACAGGAGGAGGCACTTGGCTGCCTGATCACCTTCTGCTGCAGGAGGACAGAGACCTGGCCACACTGGCACATGTGGAGAGAGAAAGGGGTGAGGGGCTCAGGGCACCTCTCCAGGGTGGGGAAGCTGCCCGGCCTGCAGGGATGAGCTCCTCACTGAGCTCCTGCCCCACTGGACAGCAGCTCAGTCCTCAGCTTCCCATTGCCCTCGAGAAGGTCACAGTGACAGGGTAGGGAGGGGGCACAGGGGACTTGGCCACACAGGGTGCCGATGGTTTACCCTTGGTGGGTGGTTTGCAGATGTGGCCACAGCCAGTGGTGCAGCACTTGTTGTCCCCAATGCAGTCACTGTCGGTGTCACAGAGCTCCAGGCAGGGCCCCAAGGAGCCCCGCAGCACCATGGGGCACACGCCGGGCTTCGCTGCAGCACGGCGGCTCCCTGGTGACAGTGAGGAGTGCAGCTGTGCCAGGATTCTGTCCCCAGCCCCTCCCTGGCACGGCCTCGGTCTCCATCCTGTCCCTGTCTTGCGCCTCCATCTTCCTTCCCAGAGCACCATGATGACCCCAGCCACCAGCCTCACACCCATACCAGTCTCACCCAGTGAGACCAGTCACAGCTCAATATGGGATGCCAGCTGGTAGCTGGAGTGGTGAAGGGCAACCCTTGCTCTGGTTGCAGCAGCATGTAGTCTGAGGGGGGTGCAGGAGGGAGGGTCAGGAGGGGATTCAGCCTTTCACCCACTCGGGGCCATCTCCCACCCATCGTGGAGGAGCTGGGCATGGGCATCCCTTCTCACAGCACCCTGAGGGCCAGCTCTCAGCAAGGGGCTCATGAGAGCTGGGGCTGTGCCCAGGGCTGGCGTATGGCACTGGGAGCCACAGCCAGGGGCACACACTCCCTGGGGCCTGGATGGATGCCACCAGCTGCACACTCGGCCAGGCACAGCCACTGTGGCTTCGCCAGTGGTACAGCTGGGCACACACTGGGCTCTGCCAGTGGGAGAGCTGGGCTAGCACCAGTGCAGTGGTGGGCTGGACGTGGGGATCAGAGAGGGCTGGCGGGGCTGTACCTGAGTCCGGAGGGGTGCAGGCCAGACCGCAGCCGGAGAAGCAGCACTTGTGTTCCCCAGGGCAGTCCCGGTCATCAGTGCAGCGGTTGGGGCAGACAGCAGCTCTCCTCTGGGCACGCTTCCATGGGCAGAACCCAGGTTTGGCTGGAGGGAAGGCTCAGGGTTTGGCATGCAGCCAGCCTGGCCCCACTGCCCATGGCTCCCCTACAGTGCGATGGGGGTTGCAGACCCCTGAGGCTGTCCCAGGGCATCCTCAGCCTGGCATGGGGATCTCCAGGACACCTCACCTGGCTCAGCAAGCATGCAGCGGGTGCAGCAGCCACGGGTGCAGCACTTCTCCCCCGACTGGCATGTGGTGTCATTGTGGCATCTTGTCCCACAGCTTGGCCCGATGGCATTGCCAGCACGGGGGCAGTAGCCCGGGCTCTCTGCAGAGGGAGATGCTCCATGCAGCCATGTCCCAGGGAGCAGGGCTCACTCCAGGGGCACCAACACAGGCACCAGCCCTCATCCCACCCACTGCCCGATCCTCGCGCTGGCATCCCTTGGATTGAGAAGCAGTACCTGTGCTGGGCAGGAGGCAGGTCCAGACATTCCCGATCTGGCAGCACTTCTCAGCACCAGGGCAGCCATGGTCGGAGAGGCAGTACAGTCTGGGGGGCCAAGGGGCTCTGCTCACCCCTGCCGGGCACTCACCCACTTTGGGGGGGGCAGGCAGGGCAGTGGGGGTCCAGCGTCCCTGCAGGGCCCGGTGTGGGGATGCGGTGAAGGTGAGGGCAGTGCCCTGGTCCCTGGGGCTGTGCTGCTGAGCCAGGGCGAGCAGTGCCAGGAGCACCAGAAGAAAGGTGTGGTGGCCCAACCTCATGCTGCGAATTGATGTTGTGCTTCTGGGCGATGGGCTGGGATTTAAACCCTGCTGGAGCGGGGGCTGGCCAAGCCAACCTGCTCCTTCTCATGGCAGCACAGTTTTGGGACTGTGGGAGTGCTGGGCATGAACAATTCAGCTTGGGGGAGACTCCCGGGGCAATGCTGGGCTCATGGCCCATGGCTGACACATCCTCCGCAGCTCCCTTTCCAGGTCACTGGTGACCTGTGAGCAGCTGGGCCAAGGGCTGAGCAGCACTCCCAGAGCCACACCATCGTGAGCATGGATGGGACACATGAGCAGTGTCCTGTTCCAGTCTTCAGTGTCCACTGGATCCCTCCTGGCACATGTGGAGCAGGGAGAGCTGCTGTGGAGCTGTGGTGCTGGCACCGCCTGCACCGGCACCAGAGAGGGGGAACCAGCACCAGACACTGGGCAATGCTGGGCAAGGTGTGGAGCTCACTCAGTCCTGGGGGATGGCTCTGCTCTGTCCCCTGCCAAGGGTGGGGGCTCTGGGGCAGGAGCGACATGCTCCGATCGCAGGGGCTGGGAGCAGGAGCAGGCAGGTACAGAAGGAACAGGGCCCCTGGAGACCTGTGGAGAGCAGGGAGTGCCAGGAGAAAGCAGGACAGGAGCAGGAGCCCAGCTTGGAGCAGGTGGGCAGGGATGTGGCAGGGGCAGGCATGGGACCAGGGCATGTGGGTTGCACTGCCCAAAGCTCCTTTCAGGCTTCTGCTGTGGGCAAGGTGCCACAGCCGGCTGGGAGGGCGGAGGTAAGGAGGAGTTCGGGTGATGCTCGTGTATGGGCACACACTGCAGCCTGTTTGTTCCCTGGCCATTGCAGAGTGGGGAGCAGAGAGCACCTCTGCTCTGATGGGACACCTTCTAAGCATGGTGGAGGAGCCAAAGTGGAGGAGCCAGTGTGCACGGACAGCCAGGGCCGTGGACCCATGGGATAGCCCCAGGCAGGGCCCAGGCTAGGAACTCTTGGGAGGCATGACCGAGCCAGTCGATGCTGCTGCTTGTGTGAAGCCCTTCCACGCATCCCTGGCATGGGATGGAGAGGCAGCCATGGCTCACGATGGAGAGGTGGCCACAGCACAGAACAGAGAGGCAGCCATGGTGCGAGATGGAGAGGCAGCAACGACGTGGCAGGGAGAAGCCGCTTTATTGGTGAGAGTGCAGGGGGCTCACCCCGAGCAAGGAACCCCAGAGAGGAAACTGAGGCTGAAGGCTCCAAGCCAGGGGGATGGTGCAGGGCGAGGGCCAAGGCACGTGGGATGGGCATCGGGCAGCAGCTTCCCTGTGGCTGGGCTGGCAGGAGGTGGCTGCACCTGCAAAGGAGCAGAGGCTGTGAGCGGGACGGGTGCACAGGTGCCATGCCATGGTGCTGTGGGATCCTTGAGGCTGGAATGCACCCAACTGACCTCAGTGGATGGGTGTCACACAGGAGACCTTGCCGCAGCCGTTCCTGCAACACTTCTGGATCCCGGAGCAGTTGGCGTCAGTCTTGCACTGGTTGGTGCAGACGCCCAGCATGGGGATGCCCGGGTTGACAGGTGGGCAGGTGCCAGGCTTCTCTGAAAGGCAAAGGGACATGGCTGAGACCTGCTGGCCCTGGCATGGGGGGCAGGGTCCACCCTGCAGCTCCCAAAGCTGTGGGCATGGTCCTGGCCCCTAAGTGCCATGGAGGAGGGACCACCATGGTACCCAGCATTTCCCCCATCCCATAGCTCTGCTTTTTGGCGCTCCTTGCCAGCTGGACCTGATGGGGATGTGTCAGGGAGGCCACATGGCATGGGGGTCCCCATCAGTGCCTATGCCCAGTGTTCCTGCTCAGGGACACATGGCTGGCACAGGATGCACAGCTGCAACACGCAGACATGATGGAGGCCTTGGCCCTGCTGTCCTCTGCGACTGCCATGGATGGCCCTGGCTATTTGTTCATGGCATGAGGACTCAGCCTAGGCCTCAGCCAGGATCACATGCCCCCCAAACAGCCTCTGCCAGTCAGTGTGGGGCCCCTGCCCCAATGTCTCACTGCCTGCCACTGGCATTGAGCTCTGGCTCAGCACCATGCTGCCCTCCACTCTGGTGCAGGCAAGCCAGCGCTGTCCCACAGGCAGCCATAGAGGCACTGGAGCCTCCAGATCACATCCATCTGTCTGTAGCTGTGGATTCCAACTCCTGCACCCATCTCCTTGGGTTGCTCTCCAGAAGGACTGTTGTGGTGAGTGTGCTCAGCACAGGACAATGCCCACATCCTGGGCTAGCAGCTGCCCACAAGGCTGAGCACGCAACAAAGGCTGCAATGGGGAGCGGCGCGGACACCACCCTCCACCCAAGCCCCAGCATCATTTGGGGGTGTCCACTCAGCCCCTGCATCGCTGAGAGGAGGAAGGCGCGAGCGTGGCCCAGCAGGAGCACACCCCGAGCCTGCGGGGCTCCCATGCAGCCCCTGATCCCCGCTGCAGCCAGACACACATGGGGCACCCAGGCCCGTGGCCACCACTGCACCCTGGAGCACCAGTACTGCGGCTGGGACGGGCTGTTGGCTCGTGGCAGTGGCACCGACTCTGGGCAGCACGGCCAGGAGCAGGAGGGAGTGTTACCATCAGGCTTCTGGCAGGCCTTGCCGCAGGCTGCCGGGCAGCACTTGAGGGTGCTCTCGCAGTCGCCATCGGACTGGCACCCCACTGTGCAGTTCACCGCATCCGTCGCCGGGTTCGGGCACACGCCGGCTTTTGCTGCAAGGCAAAGGTGGGGGCGTGGGCAGGCGCGGGGCGGCCGGCGCCGCGCAGGGCGAGGGCTGCGTCCCTTTCCGGGAGATGCTGCCCCGGCCCCGCAGAGCTGGCTCCAGGGATGCTGCCGAGCCCAACCGCGCCGGGCACAGGCTGGTGCTCGCCCCGGCCCCCACGCCGGCTGCCCTGGGGCTGGGAGGGAGGGATGCTGGCCGCTCGCCGGGCGTGCCGTGACGAGCCCTGCTGGGCCATGCGCTCATACTCACTGGTGTCATTCTGGGCGGATGCTGCCGGCAGCTCTGCCCAGAGAGCCAGGAGCCCCGCCAAGATGAGGACGCTGCGGGCCGTGAGCATGGTGCAGGAACCGGCTGCGCTGTGGCCGCCCGGCCGGCCTTTAAGCTGCTCTCCAGGTGGGGCCGGCGGGCTCGGCCTTCCGGGTGGCTCCCAAGGGCCGGGCAGGGCCAGGCTCCCCCTTCGCGCTTGCACAACCCGAGTATCAGGTATCTGCTGCTGCTGGCTGCCGACCAGGGAGGGGGAGCCTCGAGGAGACTGGGCGGCCATGCTGAGAACTCGCCCGGCAGGAACAGCAGCCAAGCGCCCCTGGCCACGGCCCCCGCACGCCGGACCCCAGACGGCCCCACACTGAGCCCACTGGGTCGCCATGGCCCTGCGTGGCGATCGGCCGTGGGGATAAAGTGGTACCGTTCGCAGGGAGCAAGGCAGGCACGAGTGCACCAGGGACAGGGCATGACCTGTCCTTGCTCAGATTCACCCTGCACTGCCCCGGCCACAGTCATGAGCTTGAATGGAGCCCCTGGCCTGGGTCGCTGATGCCCCGAGGCCAGGAGGAACCAGCAATGCAGGCAGGGCTGCAGCTCAGCTCTGCTGCTGCTCACCCAGCTCCTGCTCCTGTTCCAGCCACTGTTCTCCTCCAGCTCTTGCTCCTCAAGTGAAGGGTCCTCCAGACTGCCTGTGCCTTGGGCAGGTGCCTGCCCAAGGGCTGCCCTGCACCTCCCCACAGCCACGGGAGCTCCTGCCTGGCTGCAGCCCTGTCCCACAGCCCCTGCCATCCTCACAGCCTCCCACAGCACGGGATGTGGATGGACTATCCGACAGCACCATTTGTGCAGGTGGCTGTCAGGGAATGAGTCATTGACATGCGCTCCCAGTGCTCCAGGGCACGTGGTACTGGGGCTGTATGACCCCAATCCCTTTGGCATGTCCGGGATACCCTTCCCATGGCACGTCTGGTGGGTCAGGATACTTCACTGCCCCTGGCAATGTCAAGGTGAGAATGGTTTTAATGGGCCAAGCTTGCCCACCTGGCATGCATGCCCTGCTCAGATCAGCGTTTGCCACTCTGCCAGCGCCCATCTTCACAGCCTCCTGCAGCACGATGAAACCTGCCCTGTTCCTGGTGATGTGCCCTTGCTGCTGGCAGAGGCAGCCCCAGCTCTGGGCATCTTGCAAACTTCCATGGGCCAAGGGTGCATGGGGCCGCGACACGATCCCTGCCTGAGTCACGAGCTGGAGTCTGCTCTGCCGGGGTCCGTCTCCAGGTAATTTAACCCCACAGTCAACAATGTGGCACAGTGGCGTGGCAGTAAATCAGTAACTGTTTGCCTTTGCCTATGGTCCCCTCCCTGCCTGGGTGTTTATGCAGGAACAGGAGCCGGTGCAGACAGCTCAGCTGCCTGCCCCACTGCCGCACCTCAGGTCACCACTGTCGGCAGTGGGAGTGACACATGGGCAGAGGCCTGGGGTGGCAGGGAGATCAAGGCAGCCCTTGTCCCTGTGCCCTCTAGGATAGGGACCTGCTGAGGAGCTGCTGGGACCTGGCCACGCTCAGGCTGGCTGGGATGCTCCCACGATAGGTCTAGGGCCAACATCAGGATGCCAGGAATGAAAACAACCATATTGCAGCCCAGTGTCCCCTGTGCCAGGGCTGGAGCACAGTTCTGTGTCAGCCAGGGTGGGATGGGGGTGGTAACGGCTGCAAGGTGAGAACACTGCCCACCAGGATGGAGGGGAGGGACCTGCACCATCCCTGCCTCTGCTGCACAGGGACAGAGCCCCCCTGGACCCAGCAGCAGCTTCTCTAGAGAAGCAGCACTGCTGCCAGTCCCACACTGCCCACTCAGGGTCACTGGTGTCCCACTGTGACTGGGCTGTGGCTCTGTGCTTGTGCTGTCTTTGAGTGTCATCGCCCTGGTCTGATCCTGTGATAACTCTGTCCCAGCGTGGGGTGACCCCAGTGTGGGGTGACCTTGGTGCTGGCAGTGAGCAGCCAGCACTGGGAGGCTGCGAGGGTGGATACCAGCAGCCAGCATGCACAAGAGCAGCTGGGTGAGAGCAGAAGGGAGCCCAGAAATGGAAGGCTCATGGAAGTAGACGAGGGGAAAACCACGGGGAAGCTGAGAGCTGGGGGGAGCAATGTGGGCACCAGTGGTGTTGCCCACAGTTGTGCCTCAGCTCCAAGGTGCCTAGCTGGCTGCTTGAGGGGACAATCCAGCTGAAGCTGCCCCCAGCCAGATGAAGCACCTGGAGAGGGACTGAGCGAGTTGGCAGCAGGGCCAGCAGCTCCAGCCCACACAGTTGGCATTGCCTTCTGGGAGACAGGAATGCTTTGGCTCCTGTCCCCAGTGTATGCTATTCGGGATATTGGTGTCCCCACCCCGGCTCTGCCAGGTGCTTCCTCAGCGGAGGCTGAGGATGGCTGTGGGGAGTACAGGGATCTGCCAGCTGTCCCCACGGCCAGGGAGGATCCTGGCTGAGCACATGGGATCAGCAGCCCCAAACCCAACCCCAAAGGCTCTTCTCTGCTGCATCCCTAGGGGGCTGTGCCCAGCACCACTGAGCCTGGTCACGGTGGCTGCACCCAAGCCTCGCGGGTGACCGTGGCTCCTCCATGGCAGCAGGGAAGGTGTTGGAGTCACGTCTCCTGACTGCTTAGGCAATGTGGTCAATGATTAAAAGGGGCACATTGAGGTGCCCCCGAGCAGTGAGCCAGCCTCCCACTGCTGGCACAGAGCAGGGATAGCAAGTACAGGGATAGAGAGGGACACCCCATCCTCTGGAGACGCTGGGCCCCTCAGCTGGCAGCACAGGGTCCCCACAGTATGGGCATGGACTGGTGCATGGTCCCTCAGGTCCAGCTGTGCACCTGCTGAGGCCTCATGCCACACTGCCACATCCTGCCAGTTCCTAGGGCCCCACTGCCCACACTGCCCCTGCGGCGCAGACCTCGGTGGCCCTGCTCTGTGGCACGGCCGCAGCTCCCGTGGTGCATGGATGCTCCAGAGCTTGGGTTGTGCCTGGCTCTGTGCTGTGGGCTTGCTCCTACCTGCTTGTTCCATGTGGGACCCCAACTCCAAACAGCCCCGCAGCGCTCCAAGGGCTAGCAGAAGGCATCCACCCCAAGTCCCCAGCACTCACCTTTGCTCCCAGCAGCCACAGGGGCTGCCTGCAGCTGGGCACACAGGGCCAGGATGCCCAGGAGCAAAATGATGGTGGTCTTCATGTTGGTGAATGCCACAGGTATGGATGGGCAGTGCCGGTTGGTGGGGTTTATATCTGTGTGGGGCCGGGGAGGGGCCATGCACACAACCTTCGTGTGCCAAAACACTCACTGCTGCTGTGTGTCACAGTTGTGCCCGAGGCAGTGACGGCCTGAGAAATGATTTACCTGGCAACCAGGCTGCAGCAGGGGGAAGGACCCTCAGCACCCTCATGGGGAAAGGGAGATGAGGCATAGGGATGGGGTCACCCCACAGCCATGGAGAGCCCAGAACTGCCTAGCTGTGACAAGTGATTAGATGAGTTTGTGGTGTAGGAACCCAGAGGGGACTGCTCAGGAGGATGTACCCCTGGGAGCTGCTGTCCTGGCGGTGTGTCATGGGGGTGTTTTGGAACCGAGCAGCTGTGGGTCTGCTGGGCTGTGCCCATCCCAGAGACCCAGCACCTGCCTACCCCAGTCCTGGCCTGGTGCCTGCATCATGCCACGTCTGCCCGTGGAGCCTCAAGGGACAGCCGGCTGGGTCCCTGAGGGCAAGCATGGCCTCAGGGGGAGCAGAGCGTGGGAAGCCTCCATGAGACACAAGGCTGGGTGCACCCGTTGCTGAGCACCATTCCTCCGTAGGGACAGGCTGGTGGCTCGGTGCCGACACGTCGCTGGCTGCAGATGGGTGCTCTGGCAGGGTCAGCACTGGGGCTGCCTCTCACCTCCCCATGCTCCCAGACTGGTGAGTAGTGACCCTGGGATGGCCAAGGTCAAAGGTGTGGGGAGGTCTCAGGGAGCCCAACTGAGCGTGTGAAGGGTGACATACCACGGGTGACGAGTGCTCCCTGCTCTTTGGGACCCACGGTGCTGCCACTGCTGTGTCTGGGACCCTGCCAAGCAGGACCTCTGCTTCCTGCATGCCATTCCATGCAGACAGGGGCATGGTCAGGGGACTGCAGCCCTGCCAGGGGGCTGTTCTGTGGCTCCTCTCATTGTTGAACCGTGGCCATGCAGGCACAGCTCTGTGTGCCTCACCAAATGGCAAAGGGCACCTGCAGGTGCTGCTGGCAAGTTGGGCAGAGGCAGCCTGGCTTGGGGGGCAGAGCAGAGGACTTGCAAGGCTGCAATAAGGCACAGGGGACAGCCGGGGCTGCAGTGGGTGGAGAGGGACAGGACTAGGCTTTTTGAGGGGCTGGTGGGAGAGACTTGTCCTGTGCTGGAGCTGGAGCTGGAGAATGGCCTCAGCTGAGGTTCCAGTGTGTGGAGGGACACCAGGGACACTCCCTGCCTGGGAAGTTGTGACAAGGCCAGCCTGCCAGGATGCAGGCATCTGTGCTGAGGCCAGTGTGACCTGTGTGGCCTCATCCAGGGTTTTACAGCTCAAAGATCGTACTTTCCCACTTGGAAATTCCTGGGTGCGTCATCCCTGTTCCAAGCAGCCAAATGCATTTGTTGCTGCCAGAACCCTGGGTCTGAAGCAAAAGGAAACATAAGCAGGAACCAGGGGCTTTAACAGCAGCCTGGTCACATGCATGGGGTCCCTTTAGGTGACACCTTTGCCCCAGTGCGGTGTGTGCCGCAGTGCCGTGGTGGCGATGTGGGGGTCACCTGCCTCTCCCGAGCAGCCCTGGCCCTTTGGCTGGTGCTGGCGGCCCCGGGCTCTGAGGAGGCCTTGCACTGTTCCTGCCCCGGCTGCTGTGTGCCCGATGCGTGTCACAGCGTGGAGCGGCATCAGCGATGGCCCATGCCAGTCGTGTGGCACATGGCAGCGTGAGTCTGGCGTGCCCTCCGCCCCTGGGCTGTGTGGAATGGACCCCCTGGTCTGGGCAGCCCTCTCCCCACCTGCACCCACCTCCCTCCCGCAGCTCCCCCAGCCGGTGCCTGTGCCTCTGGTGGCTCCCCCGGTCCCATCCCTCCGTGTGTCGCGGCTCGGGGGCCGGTCCCGTCCTGGTCCCGGTGCCGATCCCGCGCGGCGGCCGCCAGAGGAGGCTGTTGCTCCGCCGGAGCGGACCGGGAGCGGGGCCGGGCTCTGCCGGGCTCCGGCGGCGCTGCCCTGTCCCCGTCCCCGGGGATGACCCAACCTAAGAAGAATGTGAGCTGCGGGAGCGGGTCCAGAAGAGGCCACGGAGATGCTCCGAGGGATGGAACACCTCTGCTATGGAGCCAGGCTGGGAAAACTGGAACTGTTCAGCCTGGAGAAGAGGTGGCTCCGTGGAGATCTTACGGCGAGGTCCAGTGGCTAAAAAAGCTCCAAGAGAGCTGGAGAGGGACTTTGGACAAAGGCATAGAGTGACAGAACAAGGGGAAATGGCTGCTGACAGAGGACAGGGGTAGATTAGAGATTAGGAAGGAATTTTTCCCCATGAGGGCAGTGAGGAACTGGAACACGCTGTCCAGAGAAGCCGTGGCCGCCTCATCCCTGGAAGTGTTCAAGGCCAAATTGGATGGGGCTTGTAGCAACCTAATCCAGTGGAAGGTGTCCCTGCCCATGTGCTCTAGGACTGCTTGGCCCCGAGCTGGCACCGTGGCTGCTGCTGGGTGCTGACATGGAAGTTCCCGTGTGTGGGAGGCAGGGGGCTGGCACCCTATCCCTAGCACCCTGTTCCTAGAGCTGGGGGAGCTGAGCGAGATCAGGCAGGACCACAGCTGTCCCACAGCTGAGGCTGAGGAGGGTGCCCGGCACAGGCAGGGTACTGCCCGATCCAGCCCCACTCAGCCCCGCCTTGAGCTGGCCCTCACAATCTGGCTCTTGGGGTTAAACAGCGCTGGCTGCCTGAACACCCGCAGAGACTGCTGCTCCACAGCAGCTCTAATAGCTCCTATCCATAATGCAGTGAAGCCAAGACAAGACGCAAGGGTCTGGGCTGGGCTGGTGCTGGCTGCTCACGGCTCTGTGCCACGCATGGCGCCCGGCTGGTGGCACGGCCACGCGTGGCGCCTGGCTGGCGGCGCAGGAAGGCGGCCTCCCAAAATGGGGTTTTTATTACAGCCATACATCACGGCGGCAGCCTGATGCGGGCAGACGGCGGTGATTTTTCTTCATGGTTTACAGACAAATGAGGGGAAGGAAAATTGATGTGAACTTTGCTATAGCGAGAGGTCGGGTGCAGGCAGGGAGCTGGTTATGGATGAGCCAGGGACTGCTGGGGCTGCCTGTCCCTAAGGCCCCTCCCGGCCCCCTGCTCCAGGCCAGATGGATGGGAGCACTGGCAGTAACAGGACTGGGAACATCGTGTCCAGCATGGAGACTGTGCTGCTGCTCCAGGGGGTTGGAAGAGCAGGGACTCCCATCCCTGTCGAGGGATGCCTGGAGGGATGCGTTGCTGCTCAGGGGGACCATGTGAGCAGAGATATTAATTCCAGCATGGTTTGGTCATGCAGTGGCAGGTGGGCTGCTGTCACTGGCTGCTGGCAAGACCTTGGCTGCTCTCACCACAATTAAAGTTGCCTCCAAACATCACAGTCCTGCCCAGCATAAGATAACAGCTAATACCCTCCAATAGCAGCTATCAGCTTCTCCATATGGTCCATAAATATTAATACAATTCTAATTAGTTCCTTTAAATACGTTGCCTAAATTAAGCATTTCCAGGGCAATAAATCAGCAGCAGGTTGTCCACTCACCCTGCTCGCACCCATTGCACAGGGACTGATAAAGCCCATGGCACGAAATTAACCCCTCCCCTTAGATCAGGGAGAAGAGGGGCCCAGGTGCAGTGTGTGAGCTGGGAACGCCCTGTAACCCTCATCAGCAGTAATTTGTTGATGTATTTCCCCAGGTGCGCCTGGTTTGCATTCCCAGTGATCTGCTCAGTACCAGGACTGCCCGTGTCTCACCCTGGCAGACAGTGCCTCTGGATTGATACTTCTGTGCTGGTGTGCTCCTCTGGAAGCTCTGTTCCAGCTGCAGCAGTGCCACGTATCCCCCTGGCACAAGGCAGTCCCTGACCTGCAAGGCAGGAGGGGGCCTGGGGGGCTGCTGCTCTGTGCAGACCCTGGCCTTCACCCCCACCTCTGGTTGTTCCTTCTCCTGGGAGGTGGCAGCAGTGACTATCCTGCTCAGAGATCTCCTGTGAGCTGGAGGAGATGGGATCCCTTCAAAGGTGCTGTGTGTGCTCTGTGTGAGGGTGAGTGTGTGCGCAGGGATGAAGGGGGGACAGAGTGCAGGCTGGGGTACAGACAGCAGGTCTGAGGGGGGCATGGCATCAATCCTTCCGGCGCTCTGGCTTTGGCAGTACCGGAAAAGAACAAATACCAAACTCATTTGCTTGAGGAGGAATTAATATGGTGTGAAGCCTGTAGTGGATGATTTAGGAAGTGAATTTAAAATCTCAACACAAATAGATTTTTTTATAAGGTCAGAGGAAAGATTAAATGCTACAGACAAGCACAGCACTTGCCATTTCCAGCATCACTTTCACCATAAATATTTTGGGCTGGCGCTGTCCCTGCGCTGTCCACGTGGGTCTGAGGCTGCTCACTGTGGCGGTGCTGGGTGAGCAGGGATGTCCCCATGGAGGGGACAGGATGGAGGGCAGGATGCCTCACCATCCCCTTCCTTACCAGGTTGCTGCTGGCACATGGAAGCAGCCAGTGATGCTGTACGGTGTGAGGAAGGAGAGGTGGTGTATGTGGCCATACTGCTGGTGGTACTGGAGAAATCAGCTGTAACTGCTCCAGCTTGGGCAGGATCTGTTCCCAGACCCCTCCCGTATTCCTGCCAGTGGTGCAGGGGGAATCCAAGCTGTGGTGCTCACCTGGCACGGTGTGTGCCCATTGCCAGTTCCTGACTCCTCCTTCTCGTGGCTGGCAGTGATCAGGATTGATGGCAAGAGATTTGAAAGGCTCCAAATGTGGAGGTTATAGCACTGAGCCGCCCCCATCCATCACCGGCCATTCATTACCAAGTAACACCCTGCACGCTGGGCTGATTTCACACCTTATCTGAACCCAGCAGCTGTGCCCTAAATCCTGAGTGCCGAGACTGTCTGGAGGAATTCGGCTGCCTGTGCTTAAAATTAGTGTTAGCATCTATCATTTCCCTACACCAAATGGCTTTTGTGTCGGCACTTGGCAGTGCTCATCTGTCACCGGGACTCAGGGCTGCCCAGCACCGTGCCCTCTCTGTCACTGTCACAGGACCCCTTGTTGGCAAAATGTCACCCAAAGGACAAGTGCAGAAGCTTGGCCTCTCCTTTCAGCTGCCCTGGTGGCACTGCCAGCAGTGAGGGTGTCCTCTGTCCCCTCGTCATGGCAGGCACCAGCTCCGCTCTCCCCGTCCCTCCAGCTCCATCACAGCCAGGCATCTGGCACAGGCACAGCCGGACAGGAGTCCTCTGGCACGGCGGCTCACTGCCTCAGGTGCCACAACGCCAGTACAGCCATGGGGCCGGGCCCCTCCGGCCGCGGTGCCCACAGCCATTCCCGGTGAGGTGAGGTGAGGCGCTCCTGCCAGGCTTGGTGCTGCCGGAGCTGTCGGCATGATGAAAAGCCTCCCGCAGCAATGCAGATAACATACAAGCACAGGTCAGGCGAGGCCCCTGTAGCCCATCCATCAGGCGCAGCAGCTACAGGCGCTCCTGGTGCCACCATCTGATGCACGTTATCCGGCACAAATGTGTTTCTTCCCCCAAGGTTAAACGGATGAGTGAGGTTCAGGCGCTGACAGCTCCGCCTGCCCCGTGCCGGCGATAAACGAGCTGCAAGAACCAGGGGGAAAAAAAGAGGTTTGTTTGCTGTCAAATGCTCCTTTTGATGGCGCTGGCACGAGGACAGGGGCAGTGCTGAGATGAGCGTGAGGATGGGACCTGCTCCTGGCGTGGCCGCAGGGCAGTCAGCGATGGCACCGTCACAGCTGTGTTGGGTGACAGGCAAGAGCAAGGCTTTGGTGAGCTGCTGGAGTATGAGTGATGCTAGCAGTTGGCACTTGGTGTGGCCCCAGTGTGCTGTCAAGCCATGCTGGGACTGGCAGGGATTGGATGGGATGGCGGCGAGCCTGATCCTTCCCAGAGTGCCTGCCTGCCCTGGGCACTGCCCCGGATAGAGTGCCAGGTGGGGGTCCCCCACCCTTTGCAGCGTCCGCACCAGGCTGCTGCTGCCCTGCTCAATGTCACACTCGGAGCCTGTCAACGTGAAAAAAGGTTTGCAGGCGATAAGCGATGGGGCTGCGGCCGCGCCGTGCCGCCCGTGCGTGATTTACTGCGGCGTCGCTAACGGAGCGCAGATTTTTCTTAATCTAAATTGAAAACTACTCAAGTAGAAAAATAATTTCATTGCTTCATCCTGAAGGGGCGGAGGGAGAGGGAGGGGAAGAGCTGTGCCAGGGCAGGCAGGGCCACAGCTGCCTGCGCCCCCTGCGCCACCATTCCCCATGGCTTTGGGCAGCTCCTGCGCTGGGGACATGCGGCAGCTGCTCCAGCTCGGGCAGAAAAACTGGGTTGTGTGGGGAGGGGGCAGCTGCCAGGACTTAGCTCTGGGGTGACAGGGCACGCCCAGTCCCGGCTGGGACACAGACCCCAGTGCAGGTTGATGCTGGCACAGGTGGGGATGTGCAGCCTCACAGATAGATTGGTAATTTGGAGCAGGAGTGAATTCTGGGAACGTTTGCTGAGCTGGATAATAACGTGCCCAGTGAGCTGCATCCCATGCATGCTGCCAAATTAAAGAAATTTTTTTCTCCTTTAATTTAAAAGTCACCGTTGGGAAATCTCCACTGGCCGCAGCAGTGATTTCCCCTAGGCTGCCTTTCTGGAGAAATCTTTAATTTTGATTGTCACACTTTGTGGAGTTTAACTCGGGGAAGTAGAGCCATAAATAAGGTGCTGCTTCAGCACCCAGGCTCCAGCTGTACCAGGACACTGAGTGGCACCGGCATGGGTGGGGAGCAGGGAGAGCCTGACCACAGCCACCCTCTCCCCTCGCACCTTCCTCTTCCCTCCCCGCCCCAGCTCCATCTACCCTCGGCTCCGTGCCTGGCTTCTCACAGCCTCATTTCACAGGTCAGCAACCTTTAATTACCCGGACCTGTCCCCACCCCTCCCACCAAATGATTGCTGGCACTGGACCCTTCCAGCTCCTGCCGTGCTGCGGGCTCAGCCAGTGCTCTGCCCTGGCATCCAGCACCACGGGACCCCAGGACCAAGCATGCAGGGACCCTGGCCAGGAGCTGTGGCAGGCTTTCAGGGTGAGAAGGTGGCACTGGAGGGGGAGGGCACGGGCTGTGTTTTGCTCCACGCTCACACCTTCATAGCACCAGCTTAGCTGGTCACGGTGCTGTAGGGCTGGAACCGGTGTCATGGTCAGACTGGGGAGGTGGCAGCTCCCAGGGCTTCCCTGGCACCTCTGGTGCCTCCAGCTCTGGGGAACCAGCATACAACCCTGACAAGGAGCCTGTCCTCTCCCTCTTGGGGCCTGGGGAGGGCATTTCACAGCAGCTTTTGAGCAATTAAGAAGCGGGAAGGGATGCAGGCAGCTCCCTTCGGTGCAGAGCCGGCACAGAAGTGCCGAGTGAGCTCAGCAAAGGTTACACCATTTGCATTTTACCCTTCAGTAATTCCAACACTTACGGGTGCAATTAAGCGGCAGCCTGGTGTTATGAAGCTATCAGGGCGGAGAGACCTGAATCCCAACGAACTCCGTGTGCGTGCCAATCCCAGCCTGTTCCATCTGTCTGCGGTGACGCCGCGGCGATGCCGGCGGGTCGCAGGGATGGGCTTTGATTCCATCAGGTGCCCATTGTTCCCTTGCCAGCGGCTCAGCCCTGTCCAGGCACCTGGTTTTGATACTCGTGGAGGGTGAGCACAGATGCCACAGAGGGGAGTGAGCATTGGGATCGTGACCACGGCAAGACCAGGAGCAGGTCCAAGCTTGTGCCATACTCGTCACCACAACAAAGCTTCTGATCTGATGTTGCTCTCCAAAGAACAGCCCCTGGCCTGCTTTGTTTTATGTGTGAACCCCTGATGCTGCACCGCTGGATGGACTGAGATGCCTGTCCCAGTGCTGGTGGCACATCTCTCCCGTGGAACAGGGTCTCCTCAATGTTTGGCAGCCCCTGCCCTCTGTGGGAGGACGGGGGCTCTGTGGCCATTCTCCTTTCCTGCTTCAGTGGGGCACCAGGCTGGGAGAACTGCTGCCTTCCCCTTTAAGCATCATCCCAGCTTAATTCGATGGTTTTGAGTCCCGGCTCATGATTTCTGCAGCAATTTGGGCTGAGATTTCTCTCTTTCCCTCCATTATCCACTCTGATTAACTCAGCTGGCCCTGTCAGCTCCCATTCCGGCACGGGGAGCCCTGTGAGAGCCTGTTAAAATGCATGAGCCTGTGGCAGTCGCTCTGCTGCCCAGCGAGGCTGAACCGAGGGAAGGGGCTGCAGGCAGCAGGGCCGTGGTGGGGAGCTGGGAGCTGGGGGGGTCCAGGGCCGGGGTGCAGGTGCTGTGGGGGTGCCAGTGTCCCGCTCTGTCAGCATGGGAGTGTCCTGGCCAGAGCTGAGCCAAGTGGGGACCCTATGGGGTGCAGGACCCAGTCACCCCCATATGCCAGGCTGCTGGGCAGCTGAATCTTCCCCCATGCAAACGCTCATTTCCCATTCCAGCTCTGACTTGTTCCCTTTTTCTCATTTTAATAAAGACGAAAGCATCCGGAAACGCGGCTGCACCCGCCGAAGAGCGAGATCTGACATAATTAAAAAGTGGCTTCAATCAGGCTGTTTTCCTAATGGTTTGTCATATCAGCCCGCACGGCCCTGCACCCCCTGTGCTCCCAACCCCCTGAGGCATCATTTACATTTCTTAATAACCCCTCATTAATATTCATGACGTGGGGAGGGTAATAACGGCTGAGTGCACACCACTAATTCAATTTCAGCGAGCCTCAGTGTGTTTAGTTAATCACCGGGGGACCTGGGTTACTCAGTACAATTATTTATTCGGAATTAGATCTCAAGGCATCTGGGTTGAAACCTGAACTCGGAATAAAATTAAACCAGGATTCTCCTCCTCTCCTCCTCCTCCCACCTCCGCTCCCATCCATAGTTCTGAGCATCCCCTGCAGCCCTGCCATGCTGGGATGAGGAACTGGTGTTTCCATGCTGGGATGAAGAACTGGTGTTTCCATGCTGGGAATGTTGCAGCAGCTGGGGCTTCTCCTCATTCATGGCTTCTGCTGCGTCCTGGCTCCTCTGTGCCCATCCAGAGAAAAGGGTCAGGAAAGGCCTGGGGACATGGTCAGCCCCGAGGCTGGCACCCCATCCCCTGTGGAAGGTGGGTGCCTGGATACAGGAAGTCAGGATTTCTGGAGTCCTTGCTCTCCCGACCAAGCCAAGTCCCAGGGTTTCCTTCAGCCCCTTACCCAGCTTTGTTGCTTGTTCCACCTGGGAGAGGCTGGTGCCAGCCTCATGCAGCACCCACCACCCAGGGCAGCTGCTCGTCTCCATCCTTCATTTATTTCCTTGAGAGCTTTTTTAATACTTTGATTTTGCTCCTGGTTTCGCTTTTTAATTCAATATTTTGTCCCTGTGCTCCAACTCACCTTACTGGATAAAAATGCCGTTATTGAATCCTGCCCTGTAGGACTGGATGAGAATTGGGTTTCCCAGCTAGCAGTGTGGTGCCTCGTTTCCTCAAATTCCTGCTTTTGTTTTTTTGAGTGTTCCTCCTGGCCTTTGAGTCCTGTCGGGGAGGTGAATTGAACATTTTCTATCCCATTGTTTAACAAGAAGCTCGAGGCGAAAGTGCCGGCCTCACTCGCTGTGCTCAGGTTGGGGCTCTTCTCCTCACTGAAGATTTTTCTCCTTGCCTTTTCCCAGCTCTTCCCAGAGCTGTTCCACTCAGCGGGAATGGGGTGGAGGGGAAGCCTCCGGGCACGAGCAGGTCGTGGTGCTCGGCGTGTGTCTGTGGATGGTCAGTTCTTGTCCCCACTGCTCTCTGTCTGTGTGCTATACCTACTCGTCGTGGTTATCCCTGGCTGGGGGTCAAGCTTCCCAGTAGCTGAATCCTGTTCCCAGTATGTGCCAGTACCCCTCGAGGGTCTCCAAATGTGGTGGTTTCACAGCTGGGGAATTATCTGAACACTCAGTACCCCGAAGCCAGATCAGCTAATAATTATCTTCTATTTATCTCACCTTTAACATGCAGATTTGTTGAGTTAATTTTGCCATGACCAATCTCCTATATTTTCTTGAAACAATGGGGGATGTGAGGGACTCCTTCAAAAACATTATATATTTTTTTAATTTTCTGAGAGTTCTCAAACCAGACTCCTGCTGAGATAACTGCGTAATAGCTGTGATCATTATGAAAAATTCTTTTAGCTCAAAACTGTTTTTTAAAGCATAGTTGAAATAAATTCTGTAAGATTTTGGCCGAGTTGACTCCCTCCTAATTATTCATATTTGTTAAATTGAGAAATGCCTCAGTGTGTCTGGGGTTCTGCATCTTGTGGAATTACAGAGCGATTTGTCACGACCTCAGCAAACAGAGGGGGCCGTCAGGTCGCTCCTGCCGCACTCGGAGCCCAGTTATTGGCCTGTTTTCAAGGTGACAGCGGTTAATGACGCCGGGTATAAATAGAAGCGTGTTGTCAACAAACGCTGCCAACAGCCTCCTGCATTCCCGAGCGCGGCTCAGCCCGGGAAGCGTTTTTGGAAGGTTATGGAGAATGTGTCACGAGAAAACGCTGATTCTCCGTGTCCGCGGGTGGCAGCGCTCAGGGGCGGCTGCGGGGGGCTCCGCTGGGTGCCGCTTCCCCCCCTCGGTGACGGCGGCCGCAGACGCGCCCGGCTCGGGGGGCACAGCGGGGACGCGACCCCCGGTCCCCACTTCGCCCGTGGCACCGGGTGCTCGGGGCAGGGAGGGCCCTCCTGTCACCGGGGGTGCGCCGGGATATCGCCCTCTCCCTGCCGTGTACCGCATGGCACCGGGGACAGGCGGGAGGGCCCCGACCCCTGCCCTGGGACCCCCCGCTCCGCCCGCTCCCGTTCGCGACAGCCCCGCGCTGCTTTACGGCAGTGTGGCGCCTCTCCCTTTCCGGCACGGCTCCCTCCTAGCCTCGCTTTCCGGCAGTGTGGCGCCCCGCCGCCCGGCCTGCGCCGCCTGCCTTACGGCAGGTGTCGGGCGTCCCCGGTGGTTTGCGACAGGTTCCCGGTGGCGGGGCCCGGTGGGTGCGATGGACGTGGGGGAGCTGCTCAGCTACCAGGTGAGCTCGGGAGGCTGGGCCATGCTGAGGGGGTCGCGGTCGCCTGCGCTGCGGCCGCCAGCGCGGAGGCGCCTTGGTCCATGGCCCCGCTGCGGCGGCAGCGATGCTGCTCCAGCTCCGGTGCGGCCGTGGGCCTGGGGCGGCCGCCGTGCGGGGCCTGCCCGGCAGCACTCGGTGCGCTCGCACGGGGTCTGGTTAAAGTGTCGCTAAGTTTTCAGAGTCTCTCCCCCTCTTGGCAGCGGCGGTGCCCGGTGGGACCCGGTTACAGAAGGGCAGGTTGGTGCCCGCCTGTGCCTGGAGCGAAGCCTGAGCTCGTTCCATCGCTCTTCTACCATGTCTTTTCCCCCCTGTTTTATGACAAAACCCATTTAATTTCATTTTTATCAAAATATTTTTAAAAAGTTTTCCTTATAAAAGTTTTCCTTTACTCGGTGCGTTTTCTTCCCTTGCCCTGTGGTCGTTGATTACTCGTTGTGTGCAGGTATCAAGTGCTTTGATTTATTGTCCCAGGAGCAGATTTAGCGTGTTCCCTGTGGATCAGGGAATGCGGGTGCGGATTGCAAGAACATTTTGATACTTTGGCTGGGATAATGTTGGGCTTTGCTTCATTTCTCAGCCCAGCTGCAGCTGTGGGGTTTCCCTGGGTGAGGAAAACACACCGAGACATTATCAGCCGTGTAAGTGTGGCCAGGTCTGCTCCCGAGCTGAGAGCACGGAATTCCTTACGGAACTCGGTGCCATCCTGGTGTGCCTCGTTCTGTGGGGCACAAAGGTGAAGGGAGTGTCTTGCTGTTCACTCCATGGTTGTGCTTTGGGAATGTGTTGTTTGGAGATGCTCAGGGAAGAAGGGAAAGTTGCTGTTGGGTTCGAGAAGTTTCTCAGCAATTTTCGCAATGGTTTTGAAGTGGCTGGGGCATGGCTGTGAGAGGAGTCTGTCTTTGAGAGCTCCACTGGATTCCTCCTTGATAATCTCCGGGATGTTTCCTTCTGTGGATAGCTCTGTCTCAAACAACCTTCCACATCCTGCTGCATCTGACAGCACAGCCCTGTTGGTCCGAGATCTACCCCACTTCTCTGTTTCTCTACCTTTTTAAAATGTGATTTTTCAACATCAAATTAGAATTTTCATTTCTTACATTCTTTTGATTCTTTGGCCTTCTCCACCCCAGCTGGAGGTTAGCAGCGTCATCCCTTACATGTCTGGGATGCAGGTTAAGGCACAGAGAGGTAAACCTGAATGAACTTTGTCATTTTTTAACCAAGTCCCTGTTTGGGGTTTTGTTAGTTGGTTTTTCTCTTGCTCTGAGAATGTGAACTCCCCAGGATTCCCTCCACTCTGGAGGGAAGTGTCCATCCACTTTGCTTTGCTCACTTGGCTTTTGTGCAGCTTTCCCTTGGATGAGCTTTTGACATGGCGAGGGGGTGATTGCTTGTGACAGCGGGGGCTGTATTCTGTCGAGGTAAAGAAATGCTGCTTAGCTGCAGGGTATCTAAATTTTAATTTCATTTCTTGCTGCGGAAATTGTTCTTAGCAATGGGGAAAAGCACGCTGCAGCTTTCAACCAATTGCTGAAATAGTTCCTGAAGGATTTGTCCTGGCTCTGTGCTCTCCTGGGGTCTCACCTGAATGCAGGTTGTTCTTGTGTCACGAGCTGGGGTGATGCTTCAGTGAACATTGGAATTCAGTGGTGCTGAATTCAGACCTCCAGAGCTGGGTACAATGGTGAGTACATGTGAAAGAAGTGGAGGAGCAGAAGGCAGGCAATTAGCTCTGATTCTGAGAAAATGAGATTCCCTTCTGCGAGGGCATTTCTGGTGGAAATGTGGGGAAAAATAGTTGGAAACAGCAGTTTTTACTGTCTCCCGTCCTGTGGGTCAGGCTCTGCCTTCGGGGAGGGTGGCTTGAAGAAGATGGCCAGGGCATAGTGGCTTGGCAGCTCGCCCATCAGCTCCTGGCCCACTCCAGCCCTGGATTTGGGAGCTTCCCTGCTCTGGGCTGAGCTGTGGGCTGGCTCAAGGTCTCCTTGGTTATCCTCATTGCAGGGATGGTACCGGCTGTCGGGGAGGTGGTTTGGTGCCTCATCTCCCTGATTTTAATCTCTTGCTGCAAATGAGTTGGTCTTCTCAACCTCCCTCAGCACAACCCAAAATAATTGCTTTTCTCTTACACTGTTTTGAATTTTCTCCTCTAAATGTGTAATCTGTGCCCTTGCTTCGGCAAGAAGATGTTCTCCCTCAGAGCCAAACTTGGCGTGGAAGACTGCAGGCACCGTGCCACCAATTCAGCACCAAGTGTCTGCCAGAACGGGAAAAGAAACCTCTTGCAACAAAAAATACAATTAAACAGCACCTGGCCGTTTATACAAAGCTCAGGAATCCATAAACTTTACGTGTTGCTGGAAAACAGTTGCAGATGGTCTGAAGCGATGATTAAATATTGCTGCTGTTTGCCCAGATCCTCCGTGTTTGGTCTCTGATTACAGAGGGTAATTAAGAGCACAAAGCCAACTCCGGGGCTATTCACAGTCCTCTTTCAGTTGTCTTGGGAGGGAATAAGGGAGATTATTTGAATTCTCATTAAAGGCAGATTTCATCACCGCGAGTGCTCATTCCAATTTGCTAATTTTTAAATGGAATGTCAGTAAAATCAAATAGCAGAAGAAGTGGTAGCTAATGGGGTGGGATCTGACTGGGCGATCTCCCTGTTGTCTGTCGGGGTCGAGCGCGGTGCGTACGGGGATGGATTTCTGTGTATCCATAGAGGCACATCATCATTTCTGCTGCTGGTACGGATAATTTACTGTCAGTTTGCAATGAAATGGATGCATCTGATGGTAGGGGCAGCTCAGCTGAGCTGATTGTTGACTACTTACAGCATTATTACCCCACTAGCTCCTCTCCTGCCGGATCCGACATCGGTGCAGCTGTCTGCACCATCCCTTGGCTCTGCTCCTGGGAGAGCCTCTGCTGCCAGAGCTGTCTTGGTGCTCTGAAAAGGTGGCAAGTGAATCTCTAGTTTAGTTCTCAATGTATTGCCTTTGGCCACCAAACCAGAGCGTGTCAAGAAAGATCCGTGTCCTGCACCTCCCTGACATGCTTCTTGTGTGGTTCAGAGCCTCTCAAGGGAGGCCACAGGGGTTCATTCCCTCTGAAATGAATAATCTCTATCCATGTGGGTTTGCATTTGTGTGCATTTGTCGTTGCATTTGCCTCAGTTTGTGTGAATTTGGAGCTCTTGGGTTTCTGAGATTTCTGATTTTCCTGGGGTACCAGTTCTTCCAGTTTTTAGCACTCAGATCCTGCACCATTTAGAAGTGCTATGTGTCACGCCTCAGGAAGAAAAAGCATGGAAAAATGAGATTGATAGTAGCCTGGTTTATCACAAACATTGGAAACAAAATTAGGAAATCATTGAAGATTCCTCTGGAGATTAGGATCCCAAACTGACAGCTGCTGTGCTGCTTTCTGAGTGGCTCTTTGGAGCAGGCTGGGATGTGGGCACAGAATAAGCTGCATCATTTATGAAGATTTATTTCAGATTTCATTAACAAATAATTTCTGGGTTTCACAGTAATGAGGTTACATACAAAACAGATACCATAGTAATATGAAACTCCTGAGTATCTCCTGAGTAATATGAAACTACCGAGACCTCTCTAAACCTTCCAGATGTTTGGCCAAGGCTGAAGCAATCAGGATTCTGAAAAATGTGTGTTCTGATTTTGCGGAGTACTTAACCCTGATATTAATGTGCAATCACCGCTTGGAGGGAGCCCAGGGGCGCCGGCAGATTGTTGTGCTTTGATTTAGGATGTTGTTTCGCCGTCCCTCGTGGCACACGCAGCTCGGCCTGACCTGGCTGTGCACAGAGCAGGACCTGTGTCAGGTGTGTCTGCAGAAAGTCTGTTCCCAAAGGCTTGGTCAGCTCAGGGTATGTCAGCTAACAGACACAACCAGTACAGAAGGACTGCGAGAGAAAGGGAAAGATAATTCTCCCTTTCCCAATTACCAGCTTCTGTTTACTTTATCATATTTTATGAACAGTAGCTTTTTTTAAACCCTTTTGTATTCATTGGGTTTTGTGTGGTGCTATCAGTGTTAGATTTAAATGAAAATGCCTACTGAATAAATTACTGTGAATGCCCTGCATTCAACAGGAACAGAATTAAGCTTAGCTAACAAAACAATTGAAAAATGCTTTTCTTGTGCATTTTCTAATGAATTCCAACTTCTTGCCAGATTCACCTTAGCACAACTAAGTAAAAAACCCCACATTTTGTTTATCAAATGATTAACTTTCTCTTTTCTACCAGAAAGGCAGAACTTGTGCAGATGTCTGTGAAGCTGTGGGATTGGTTAAATAAATGTGTTTGGACACAATCTGTGTGTTTGCCGAGCGAAATGCACCGGGCTCGGTGCAGCAACCTATGGGCTTAATTCTTGCTGGTTGGTAATGGTCCTTTGGAAAACACAAATGCAAACCCAAGATGAAAATCAATGAACAGAAACTAATGCCTGCCTTAAATCAGTTGCTCATGACTGTGCATCTCTTGTGGAATGAGCAGGACCCAGGTGTTCCACTCGGGCCTTGGTTTCGTGGCTTTAATAGTGCTGCTTGGGAACAGCAATGTTCTTAGCGAGGTTTTGCATAACATCAATAAGGAGAGGCAAAGCCTTAATGCCTGCTTAATAGCGTTTGCCCGGAATTCAATTACTGCCTATTGCCAGGCTGCTGGCAGCGTTAATGATCGCACGCGGGGCACTTCCATGATTTATCATAATGATTCTGGTATGTGTTAGAGACGCCTCCCCCAGCAATGCATAAATACAAAGAAGGGTAAAATAATTGAGATGGAAGCAAGGGTGTAAATTCTGATCTTGAGGACTGTGTACTCAGAGGAAATGGGGTGGGTTTCATGATGGAGTTTTAATGTAGGTTTTGTTCTGGGATGCAGTCCCTTCCCATGGCACGTTACTTTGCATCTGACAGACCCCCAGCTGCCTCAGCCTCTCATTACACCTCAGGCTTGCCAGGGCCTTTGGTCCTTTTTAATGTTTAGAAATAAAAGTGAGGAATGAGATTCCAGTTCCAAATTAGGCAAATCTTGTTGAGATTGTGATGTAAATTTCGGGATTTATGTCACTAATTGCTGTATCTGTGTTTGTGACATTAACCTGTCAAAGATGGTGTAGGATAAGTAGGATAGTACCAAGGAGTGAATGGAAGGACACAGGAAGGGCAAGGGCCCCTTTTGACATCAAGGACATTGAGTAAGGAGTATGGATTTGCTGAAGTTTATTCCTTAGATGATGTCATTTAGAAGAGCACCTTTTCCGTGTTCTTTTCTTTATGGGGTTGCTGGTTGCTCAGGGAGTGTTTGAATTATTGGTTGTTGTCAATGACACGTTTGTTTCCAAATGGATCTATGTGAAATTATATTTTAATGTACCTAGAAGATAAGTAATAGGAATCTGCTTAAAAAAAAACCCAATCCACAAAACCCTCCAAGCAAATAAATTTTTCATTTCACAGAATCTCTGGGTATGCTTCCATGTCACGGCTATTGAATTATGAGCTGAATAACTGCTTTAAAAGTGCATGGAGGCACTTTAGAAGAGTTTTAAGTCAGGAATGTACCATCCGTAATGGAAATGGCAGAGAAGATATAGGGAGAAAGGAGACAGATAACAGAGCTTGAACAGGTCTGCCTGGGAGCGAGCAGCTACGGCTTTGATTTGTGCTAATGTGTTGTCTGGGAAACTTGATTCTGCATCTTCCCTAAAGTGGTGACAAGGTGGTAACCCTGAAAACAAGGTGATCTCAGCCAGGCTGCTGTCTGGCCTGGTTCTTAACTACAATTAATTCCTCGTGTGCCTTTTGGGGCCGAGTGGGGGCGGCTTTGTATTTTTTTACATCTCCTGAAAGCAGCATCTTATCCGGAGCAGATCGTTTCCCAGCTTGTCATTGGTACTGGGCTGTGCCGCTGGTGCAGCGCATGGCGGAACTGCAACCACAGCGGGATTCCCTTATGAGCCTGGAAGGTTTATGGCCCTCTGCAGCCCAAAATTTCCTCACCTGCCAGGGAGCTGGAAATTCCTGTCTTGATGCTCACGGTAGTGCCAGACCTGGCAGGAGAATGACACTGTCACTGACTTCCTCTGCACCTTTCTTTGGATCAAACACAAGAAGGATCCCAGTCTCAGATAAAAGCAGGGCTTGTGTTCATGGAAGCCTGGTGTGACTTTTGCCATTTTAGAGCAAGGGTCCCACAGAGCAGAGGAAGAATAGGGACTGCCTGCCAGATGGTGTTTTATAAATTAAGATGGACACGTTAGACCTAATGAGGTTACAAAATCACCTACCAGGTGACTTGAGCAGTGATGTAAAGTAAAAGTATTTTTGTTATTATTTTGTTATTCTTGATACATACACTTCTTTTAAATAGTAAAGAATTAAGCTTTGTTTTGCTGTAGTTATAGAGCATGGAGTACTCCTGTTCCAGCTTGGTTGTCCTTCAAAAATATGAGAGATCAAATTTAATGTCCTTGTAGTTTTTGAGGGGAAAGTTTTTCCCTGTATTGCAAATGCTTTTATCCCTTTCTGCCTGAATAAAAACATGGGATTAGGATTAATGGACTTTTTCTTGGCAAATTACCTTTAATTTTGACAATCAACTAGAAATAGTGGAATGAAATAATAGGTTGTTCCAAGCAAACCATGATGGTTTGGGCACTGTTTAATCCGGTGCCAAGCCCCTGCAGAGCTGCAGCAAGCTGCAGTCCCCCTTGTCCTGCCTACACTGAGTTGGGCTGATTCTGCTTTTACATGTCAGCAACTTCAGACCGAAGGATGGGGGTGAAATGGGATGCACGCAGGAATTCAATGTAATCTTGTGTATGTTGTGGGTAAAAAATTGTCTTTCCCTGCTGTCTGCCGAGCATATCAGTCTGCTGGCTGTGAAATGTGCGGCTGTCTCAGCTGAGTCAGCAGACTGGGGTTCCTTGATGGGCAGCTGGGCCCCGCTGAGCAGGGCTGTTCGGCCGCTCCTTGTCTGTACACTCCTTGTCCTTGCTGTCTATGAAGATATTTTCCTGCGAATCGTGTTCATAGATCAAAGAAGGTAGGATGTTGACACAGCTTTTGGCAGAGGCATTCATCTACTCATGTGATGTTCCGCTTCACTAAATTAATTTCCTTTCCAGTTTTCAGAGTTGTTAAGCGTCATGTAAGCAAATCTTTTAAACAACTTGTAAGAGTTTCCTCTGTATGGCTTGTAGTATCGGTGTTCTGGTTTGCAAGGGTCACTAAACACTTGTGTTCATTCCCATTTTATTTCTCTGACTTCAGCCTAACAGAGGGACAAAAAGACCCCGCGATGAAGAGGAAGAGGAAATCAAAGCACGTCGAAAACAAGCCAGTGCCCGAGAGCATGGTCGTCATAGGGAAGAGGAGTCTGCTGCCCTGGAAGAAACTGATGATGAGAAGAAGAAACTCCTTCAGATAATTGAGAGGGATGGAGAAGAGGAAGACGAGGAAGTAAGTCGTCTGGGAAGGGAGAGGCAGCGGGAATAACCACACACCAAATCCCTTCTCTGTGATTTCCATTTCTTACCATGTAGGTGGTGAGACTTAACGTGATTTTCCTGTGCTCGTACAGCTTCAGTTTGTGGGTTTGCTTTTGTGCCCTGCAGGGTGTTCATTAATTTCAAATTTCTCAAATATATCAGCTGAAGATTTAGAGCGGGGGCAAAAGTCTAATCTCTGGTTGGTCTAAGAACACCCAAATCACCTTCTAAAGTATATTTTTAGGAAACAGTTTCTGTGTTCTAACCAATTTCCTGACTATTGTTCTCATCAGTACCCCCAACCATGCAGCTTCTCCCCCTCTTTGTAGCTGTGCGGCAGCAGCAGCAAATAAACAAACATTCTTCTGTACAAGAAAGGTCTTGGGTCAGAGGAGGGGGGGTGGCAGCTGCCAAGGGTAAATGATTTCAAGCCTTGGAGACAGAAATCCAATGCTGCATTGGCCTTTCTGCCAAGGGCCAGGGAAAAGATCACTTTATAAATGTGACACGTGTATTGGTATAAATCTAGAGGATATTTGCTTCCTGCTGCCCGTGTCCTGTTTGATAAAAAAACAAGTGATATTCACCACTGCAGAATCATGTAGCTTTGTAAAATATCATTGTCCTTTGTATACAGCATTGCCAGCATCTGTCTTTGGGAATCTCCCTCGTTTTTTTGATGTTGAGCTATTGCCATGACAGTTGTTGCTGATAGCAGGGAAAGATAATGCAGGATTTCTGTAGCATTTCAGCTCCAGGGAGGATGGATCGACAGAAGAGTCCTCCTGACTAGCTAGAGTCTTGTGGATTCCTGCAGTGTGCCAGTCCCTCATCTTTGTCAAGTGGAGTCCTCCCAGCCAGACATTTTAAAGGCTGAAAGTCCAGGCTTTCTTTAGAGCTCAAATGTCTTGTTTACTACTTTGGACTGCAGTTAATATAAGTGCCATTAAAATGTGCTTTGTCCCAGTAAATTTGATGTGAAGAAGCTAATCTGTAGGACACTGCGATACTGAATGCAAATTCAGTACAAGATACAAAGCTGATCCTAATGGAGATATCGTAGTGATATGTGTTAGAGGAAGCAGAGAATCAAAGGGAATACAGGGAAGCAGTGTCAGCATGTGTGGGTTGAAATCCCATTGCAAGAAGAATGTGCTTTGGGCACTGTAGTATTGATTAGCTGAATGGGGTGGTGACATGAGTGGGATGGCAATGAGACAGGTTGGGCAAAGGAACGAAGGAAATCCAATAATAACTGAAGACTCGGTCTGGTGTTATTGTAATGGAGTTTGCTGAAGAAATGGAGGTTTTCTCTGTCATACCAGATTGCTGCTTAGAGTCACTGACCAAAGAATCTTCAACACCAGCAGCAACTCTTGATTTAATCCTGAGCAAGGGGATGGACACAAAACTTGCCTTAAGATGGGAGGGTGTCTGGTTTGGTTTTTGTTTTGAGAGCTTCTCTTAAATAGTGGTTGTAACACAGTCAGACAGAGGAGAGGGAAGAGGTTACACAGAGAAATCTCTATCATCAATTTTTTAATAAAAGAAGTGCATTAAAATCATAAACTAAGGAAAATGTTTGTAGGTGTCAGGGAGGCAGCTGAGGTTACATTGCTGCTGTTCGGTAAATATACAGCTCCAGCTGAGAAACACCTTAGGAGCATTTACAAAATAAAGAGAAAATACTAGAGCAGAATATTGATTTATTTTTTTATTTAGGAAAAGGCTTTAAGATAGCAGTGAAAGCTTATCCAAGTGAGGAAAATGTGGAAGAACATAAATTCAGGGCAGTTAAATGTAGACTTACAAAAAGCAATAGCAAAAGGGACTTCTGCAGAGGAGCTCCCTGTGGGCACAGGCTGTGAGTGCAGGTTTGCTCTATGTCAGAAGTAAAAAAGCCTCGATATGTCCTGGTGGTGCCAGGTGATACGTGCAGGTGTAAAAGAACAGCTCAAGGTCCGAGCTGGAGTGGGTAGTGATGGTGTGTGAGGTGTTTGGCAGCTCTCTGCAGTGAGATGCCAGAGCTGGCTGGAATTCTGAGGGCCCTGGGCCTGACTGCAGTCCCACCCCATTGCTGGTATTTCCCCAGCCATCCAAAGCTCACTTTTCTGCCTTTTCTGATTTGGTCAGGAGGAACCTTTGGATGAAAGTTCAGTAAAGAAGATGATTCTCACCTTTGAAAAGAGATCCTACAAAAACCAGGAGCTGCGGATCAAGTTTCCTGACAATCCAGAGAAGTAAGACTATGCTTAACTTTTTTCCTTTGATTTTAGGTGTAAGCCCTGAATCAATTAGATTTAGGATACAGAGATGTTTTCAGTTACATAAGGCTTATGTAACAGCAGTTATTGCCTTGTAGTTATTCTAAATTGTATTTGAAACTGACTTGGTTAATTAAAAATGGCTTTATTGAGACTCTGGTGGGGCCAATATATGGCTGGCAGCATAAAACCCGTGATTAGCAATAATTAAAGGTTTCATCCATCATTGGATGTGAAGGTGTTGTGCTTGCATACCAGCCAGAGGTCTGTGTGGGGAGGAAATCATTTCATGTTACCCAGTGCTGTGATGGGCAGAATGGCTGGATGGGCTCGGAGAGCCAGATGTGGTGTTTGTGTTCTAGAAGCCTCTTCCTCCCTTCAAGATACTCTCTTATTCACATTAAAGGGATCTCTTCCTACACTTCAGTGCCATTATTTTTTGTCCAGTTTGCTGTCCTTTCCCTTGCCCAGATTATTTTTATGGTCTTCAGACTCATACAACCCACATACTAATATGTGCAAGCTAGGGAAGGTGCAGCACTCTGCAGAATTTATTTTATAAGCAGTTTTTTTCATGTGTAGCTACAGCATCTTGATTTTAATTTTTTCTTGAAATTCTAGAACTGATTTACAGAATTGGAACAAATCTGTTTATTTACTTCACGTAAATTATACAGTAGAAATGTTTATGATGCTGCAGGATTAAACTTCAAGGGGCAGGCGTAGGACAGGGAGGATGGAAATGCTGGTGCCATGTGCACCTGGGGTGACAAGTCCTACCTGGTGTCTTCTGGAAGGTAGTGGTCTCTTCTTGCCTTTTTATTACCCTTTTTTGTCTTGCCTCAGGTTCATGGAGTCAGAACTGGATTTAAATGACATTATTCAGGAAATGCACGTGATCGCGACAATGCCCGGCCTGTATCACCTGCTGGTGGAGCTGAACGCTGTGCAGTCTCTGCTCGGGCTGCTGGGACATGACAACACAGATATCCTTTAGTTGTTAAAGCAGCTCTCATGGGAGAGGCTTTCTACCGACTTTTCTGTAATCTCTCATATCCTGTTTCTCAGGCTCCTGTAGATGTTTTTCTCCACTTCCCACTACACTGAATTTATGTGTTGGTTTTTCATTTTTTTCCCAGTGAAAGCCTTCTTTGTTCAAGTAATATTGATTCCGAATTTTTTTCAGTGCTGTTATTCTCCTTTCTTGTTTTATGACCCTTTCATCTAGTTTTGAGTGACAGTGCTAGAGTGTGAACAGATGAGCAGCAGAGGAGAAGTGAAGGCCTGGGCTTAGCAGCGATAATCTCAGACTGTGCAAACTTTGTCTGGAATAGCCCCAGTGAAAATGAAAGTGTTTTACCCCATCTTGCTGAGAGCTGAGCTGTCAGGCTGTCAGCTGTTTGTCATGGATTAGCTCACCTCATACTTCACCTTAGTTTGTAAATGGGCCCTCTTCATGTGCCCATACCTTTAGTTTGGTGTGCACAGATCTCAAGCCTGCCGGTGGCCCCTCTGGTTAAGTACATCTCCAGAGACAATTCCATTTCTGTGCTCAGTGAGGTCTAGTGTCACTGAACTTGATCCCTCTGTGCACCTGGCTCCTGTACCTCTGAAGCTCTGAGGGCACCTGAGAAAGAGTTTCCCAGTTTGGTGGTGTTGATCAAAAACAGTGCCATTTTTTGAGTATCCTGATGCCTTGATTCTTAGCTGTCAGCTGGGAACTGGCACTATGCCCAGCTCACCACTGTGCAGTCTGTAAAAGCAGAGCTCAGCCCGCTTTGCTTGTAAAATATTCTACAGCAGATTAAGCTGAAAAATTGTTACATGACTTGGGAGAGTGTGTGTCTGTGTCCTGAAAACATTAGTGAGTGGAGGGAGCAGTGAAGCCCCGTGGAAAGGGCACTGGGTGTTGACTTGGGACTCAGGCAGTCCTTTTTTCCATTTTCATTGATCCATGGCCTTAGGAAGGTAATTTATTTTTTGCTTCTTTATGTGTAAAGCAGGAGATAACACTTACCAGCTTTCCTGAGGTGTTTTGGAATAGACAATGTGAAAAGGCCTGTTAGTGCTGAATGTTGTGTTCTGATGCACAGATCTTGGTTTTCTTTTTTAGCACTTTTCTTTATAGCACCATCTATTGAGAATTCATAATTCATTCTTTCTAAGTGGGTGCAGTGATCAGAAGCTAAAACCGATACATAAATATTTTATTGCGTGCCAGTTTATATTAGAGAGCACTGCTTATGTGTTTGGGTATTTTGACTTGCATCAGGTATAACCTTGATGTCCCTGCAAAACAGTAAACCCCACAGCTTCCCTTATCCAAGATCTGCAAGGAAATGGCTCTCAAATAACTGTTAACAATTTATGTTGTACAGGGGGAAGCTCCTCCCATGCAAATCCAATTTCGTGGTTACTGTAGTTTAATTATTTATTTTATACCAGACACCACAGACTTTTTTTGTACTATGCGCTTTTATACGGAATTTCTCATTCATAGGGAAAAAAGGAACTGTGGGAATACTGACTAGGATAGGAGAGCTGTTTTCCAGACGAAGTGCACAGGAATACAGCCTGCTTTGCCCTGTCAGCCATGGAAAGCTTTTGCTAGGGTCACTGCTGCTGTCGAAAACTTGTCAGGGTTTCCACTGTGAACTCTTTTTATTTGGTTTGCAACTTGCCTGTCAGTGAGTTTATGGGTAGGAATTTGGCCTGAGAACTGCAATTTTGGGAAAAGTGTATTTCTTGTTATAAAACTGCTGAAGTGTTTTGAGCTCCATTGGAAGCAGAGACTGCTGCTGCTCACGTACAGGGTAGAAGCACTATTAAAGTGAAGCATCTAGACATAAAACTGAATTGATACAGCTTAAGTTTTCTAATGATGTTTTGTTAAAACAAATGGGAAAATATTTTTAAAGTGAGTTCTTCAAGGGGAGAACTAAACAAATGGCTTTTCAGATGTGATTTAAATGTGGTGTCTTAAGGGTCTAATGCAAGAAGACAAAAGCAATGTCCAAGGGGAGCAAATAATCTGCTGAATGAGTCATACAGTTTTACACAAAACGTGAATGAAAGATGATCACCGACAAGACTTTATTAATGAAAGACATGAAAGCTTCAAGCAAGGCTTTGCTTTACTATCTCCTGAATTTTATAGGACAGCTGATACTCTCACTGCAAGCTTCAACAGAAGCTTCCCAGACAGGAATGCCCTGCATGATGAACTCTGCTGAGTTCTTTGCTGTGTATGCTCAAAAAAACCTGGTTCAGTTGTCTTTGTTGCATCCAGGAGACAGCAGAAAGCTTCAACTGATTCCTCCTTGAGCTTTCTCTTCCACGAGTTGATGAAACCCCATTCTCTCAATTTGTCCTCATCCGTGATGTATTAACCCCCAGACCACCTCAGTGGTCCTCTGCTCTCCCAAGCCCAGCATGTCAAGGTCTCTCTTTTATTGGGAGAGCCCACAGCTGAACAGAATATTCTGCAAGTTGCCCCATTGAGTGCCAAAGAGAAGGTAAGAATTCCTTCTGTTGACTTGCTGGTTTTGCTCTTGCTGGTACAGTGCAGTCTGTGATTAGCCTTTGTCACTGCAGTGACACTCTGCTGAGGTGACACTTGGCTGAGGTGACACGCTGGTGACTTTCCTGCAGCTTGTCCAGCAGAAGGTCCAGGCTCTCTCTTGCAGAGCTCACCTCTCCAGCCAGCCCCAGCACACGGCTGAACCTCACTAGGAAAAGACAGATGAAAATACTTTTCCTGTTGCTGCTTGTGTGTCTGGGCAAGTGCACAAATAGGAGACCTGGGAGCCGGTTTGTCAGCCCGGGCACTTGAGAGAGATCCATCACAGAGCGGTTATTTAGGACATGCAGAAAACCGCGTCTCCTGCTCTGCCCCTGGGACGTGGGCAGGATTGATCAGCGTGTCTGAGAGAATAGGGAAGTGGGTCTAATGAGCTGGAATACGTCTTGTCATACAAGGGAGCTGTGCAGCAGGCATGGGAGCTGTGTGTTATGCAGCCCAGAGTTAATGAGTGAAAATTGGGCTGGCAGAAGCTCTGCCGTTCCTGCGAGGGCTGCGGCTCGAGGAGCGCGCTGCCCTAATTGGGCCAGGCAGAGGGGGGTGATGCTCCTGCTGCCGGCGGTGCCCTCGTTAGGTGTGTGTGTGTATCAGGTTAGCAGGGCTATCACTGAGAGCAGAATACCCAAATCACATTATTATAACTCATTTCTCTTTGCTTGTGTTCAGTCTTGATGATGCAAGATGGTGCCTCATTAGACCAACTCCAGCATGTTTGATGTGAAAAAAATAAGTAATTACCATGAAAAAACAGTAAAATTGCCTGACACAGTAAGCACAGAATCACATTTGTTTTTATCATTCCTAATTGTTAGGATTTCCCTAATTTTAGTGCTTGTGGAGAAGGTCTGCAGCAGTAGTCTGTGCTCTTGTGTCTGGTATCTGTGCCTTACTGCTGTGATAACCTTGATTTGTCTCACCTCTGCATGTCTCACCTCACTGGTAATGTATTGCCAGTTGCTTTGGGGTCATGTTATGAACACACTGGCCTAAGAGCCATCTGCTATTGATACTAAATGTGTCTGCCTCCCTGTTGGTTGTCCTTAACACCCAGCACATGTTTCCATAGCTGTGGTTGACTTGCTGCAAGAGCTGACTGATATTGATACTCTCCATGAGAGTGAAGAAGGAGCCGAAGTCCTCATAGATGCTCTTGTAAGTAGGAAACCCCAGATCATTTCAGTGCCTCAACATCTGCCTCAGACAGCCCAGCAATGAACACTGGCCACCCTGCTTTCTGCAGCTCTGGGTGTCTGTGCTGCCAACATCACGTTGGAGATAGCCAGGAGAAGCCTGTTCTGAACCTGAGATCACAATGGCTGTTTTTGATTAAATGCTAGAGTTTGGGGAGTGGGTGGTTGCATTTGCACATTGTTACACCACTTCTTTTTTGGAAGGAACACTGTCATATTGCAAAATTGGTGTGGGCTGGGAGATTTTTTGGTGCAGGGAGGGAGAATGAAGTAATAATATTTGTGAGTTGGACAGTGTCCCATTGAAAACAGGAGCTTTGTTTGCATTTCCCTTCTCTCTTGCAGAAAAGGGTGACCTGCAGTCACCCGTGGAAAACTGAAGTTTGTGGCAGGGACTGTTACCTGAAGGACAGTGATACTGCTGTGGTCTTTCAGTCTCACCTCTTGCACAGGAGACTGGTTGTCTTCTATGCAGTAACTCTTGTTTCAAGCCCAGGGCTTGAACTGTAGCATCTGTTGGTGATGGTGGGATTTTTTCTTAACAAGAATTAAAAACTTCAAAGTTTTCATGTAGCTGAGCAAATGAACTGTAAGGGTGGAGGAAGTAAGGATCCCTTTTGGCACAGAGAGTGAACCAACCCGGAAAATCACCTAGATGGGTAGGAGATGCATTGGTTGGTATTAAGTGTTTCCTGCACAGTTAACTCTCTGAGTACCTCTTGGCCTCTGTAGGGGTGAATTTTCCCTTTTCTTGGTGTTTGTGCTGGATGCCTCCTGCTCCCCAGCTGCAGAAGGGGGATACCAAACCCTCCACAGAGGTGATGCCCAGCCAAACCTGAGTTTTACAGGTCTGTCCTACCTTGGAACTGGTGAATTGCTGCCTTTGAGGGTCGCTATGGCTGTGTCTGGTTCTGTAACTATTGTGTTGAATTTGGAGGACAGGGAATTACAGATTTTCTTTTGTTTTCTTTGTTTGGCTGCTCTGTTTTCTCCTACAATCCTTCTTGTCCAGTCACTATAATGTTACCTTCCAAAGGTTAATGACAGTGCCCAGAGCCCATATCCTCCAGCTGGCCTCTGGGCTGTTGTTAATTACTCTGCCTTGGTGGGGAGATTGCTGGGTGAATGAAATGGGAGAGAGGAGCTACTAGAGAAGATGTTTTCTATAAAATATGTGGAGAGGTAGTAAATCAAGTGAAGTTCTTTCTCTGTTTTCATTGTCACCAGCCCACTGATAATCGCCATGTTTAGAGGTTTCATTGTCCTTCTTGAAAGTAACAGATCAGGCCTATCTTGGGAGAAATGTTTAGATACCTGCTTTTTAGATTACTTTTTTTTTTTAAAGGAAGTAGGTAAAAGGTTGTAGGGTATCTGAAGATTGTTGCACTGTATTCCACAGCAGCCTGTATTTGTGTTTCTTCCACATAGTTGCTGTGTTTGAATTGGTAATGTTATTTTGTTTAACTGTTCAAAGCTCATGTCCACAATGGAAAGTTTGCCAGAGTCAAGCTGGACTCTGTCCAATTCCAGTTTTAAAGGCATATTTCTGGTGTGAGCTCTGTGATTGAGGGACTCCCCTCTGCCCTCTCTGGTTTTCCTTAACTCACTGAAGTCAACTCGGTGCATTCATCTCAAGAGGATTTAAATGCAAGGCTTCAGCTGATGATCCTTCAGCTCTTGGGTTTGGATCTGTGGGTGTGAGCATTGTTCTGTCAGCTTTATGTACCTGTTAGGTGGAAGGTCCAGCAGCAATGTGGGCAGGCAGCTGGGAGTGGAGCTGCTCGCAGAGCTGACAGTTCTCCTGTCCGCAGTGGTTTGTGAGCCTCGTGCTTCAGAATTCTGAGGGATTATAAATCAATCAGGCTGGTTCAGGAAATAAGACTGTGACAAGGTGCATGTTTACCTCCTGGTGCTTTTCTGTTTAATCTGAAACACAAAAGTTGTTTAATTAATTAGGAAAAACATAGTGACAGATTTACATAATGATTCCTTTGCTTCCTCTGAGATTTTACAGCAGGGTTGTTCATGTCTTCTGATCATGTCTGGCAGGGTATTTTCTTTGTCTTCTTTTTTTTGGTCTTGTTTCTTATCTTTTTATCTTTTCCATGACCCTGGGGATTTAGGTGGAGGGCCAGGTCGTGGCCTTGTTGGTCCAGAATTTAGAGCGCCTGGATGAAAGTGTGAAAGAGGAGGCTGATGGTGTCCACAACACCCTGGGTAAGTGGCTGCTGCACAGCCCCTCGCTTCTTCCTGTGGCTTGTACCAAGGGGGCTGAGCCCTCCCCTTCCTTCTCCCCCTCCTCTTTTCCCCTTGGACTGCCAGCACTGCAGTACAGGATCTGGTGCAGCTTTTATTCAAGCACAGCTTGGAATGACTCGTCCCTGGAGCCAGAGTTTGTCCTTTGTCCCATGGCTGCATGAAAGGTGCCTCTTCCCAAAACAGTCATGTTGGGAGGTGCAGATACACGGATCACTGCACTGTACCAGAGGCAATCACAGAACCTTGTTTAGGCTGTTAAAGCTCTCTAAGATCACTGAGTCCAGCTGTTAACCCAGCACTGCCAAGGCCACCACTAAACCATGTCCCGAAGTGCCACATCTACACAGCTTTTAAAAACCTCCAGGAAAGTGCTCCACTGCCCATGTATTTACTGTGTACATATCTGTGAACTATACTTTGTTTCTGTCTTAATGATATATTTAACTTTCAGGTAGTAAAACATTTGCAGTTCATGGAAGGACGTAATTGCCTCTCAGCTCCCTGATCTTTGCACAGCACAGAACCATTGCAGGGTGTTGCCATTGCTGGCAGTCAGAGCATCATCCACTCCTTTCAGTCCTTCATGATTGTAATCTCCCAGGACTGTAAGAATGAGGGAGACTGGAAGTGTGAGGTTTGGAATTTTTGGTGGGGAAAACCATCTGTTTTCTGTGTCTTTCTTCTCAGGAATCGTGGAGAATATGGCAGAGTTCCGGCCGGAGATGTGCACGGAGGCTGCACAGCAGGGCCTCATGCAGTGGCTGCTCAAGAGGCTGAAGGTGAGCTGGTTTCTCACTTTCCTTCTACAGACCAGTCAGCACAAAAATTAGCTTAAGAAAAGCCAGTTTTGCTTGTGTTTGTTGTAAAAGCCCAGTTAAGGACAAGAAGTTATAATTCAGGGTCTGTGTCTTCAGCTGTTTTAGTTTAAAGAGACACACTTCGGTCTTGTCTTGATAAATGTCTTGCAGTAGAAATTGTCTCTTTTATCTTTTCATATGATTCATGTATGTTGGATTTCCATGTGTGAGCTCTGTAGAACTATAAAAGCTGACCAATGAGAGGGGACACTAATATTAACCATTTAATGGCCTTTGCTGCCCACGTTTCTAACACTTTTTTGAGTTTTAAGTGATGTCCATGTTTAAATGCTGCTGGGGGCAGCTTTTGCTTTGAACTCAACTAATTGCCTTTTAAATTAAAAGCTGCTTTTCATACTCTGCATCCTGTGATAGTGAGTTACACAGTTTAACTCTGTCTTGTGTGAAAAGATGCCTAAACATTCACTGGAAAATGCTGTAGAAAAGGAATGGATAGTTCAGCTCTCTCACAGAAATAGTAAAGGAAATATAGCAAAGAAATTCTGGCTCTTCTCTAACCTGTCAGTAAGGCATGAGCACTTCCATGCTTAAATGTCTGCATGATTAGAAAGCCTCTGAATTCCAGAAATTGTCCATCAGCTGTGTAAGTGCAGGTACCCCTCTGTGCACTTCACATCCTTGTTAGCAGAAGTAATCTGTAATTTCTCACTACAGGTAGTAACATAATTATGTCCTTTGCTTAAAAAGAAAAAGTGAAGTTAATTTTAGTCTTGGCAGGTAGGTACTGCTGCCTGCCTTGGAATTGCTGTGGCAGCTGAAAGACTGAGAAACTTGGGAAAGCAAAATAATCCCAACTAGGATTCCCCTGCTTGGTGCCACAGAACATAAATGCTCAACAGCATTCCAAGCTTGTGTAGCGTGTGTCTCTTGTGTTCCCTCGCTGTGTTATCCCTGGGTTTGGGATGTGGGATCAGGCAGGGCTTTCTCTTGCCTGCACAGGGTTGTGGGGAGGTAACGAACCCTTCTCCACGTGCTTTGGCTCTTGGCAGCACTTGTATTGAATCTCTCACTCTGACAGATGTGTTTGGGATTAACCCAGGATCTCAGCAGCTGGGTAGAGCTGCTGTGGAATGTCTGTGGGATAACTTTTAAGAGCAGAGTTCTGTCGGGGCAGTGATGAGGACATCTGGCACAGCACAGAGCATAAATTTCTGTTTCATGACAACATTTCAGGTCTTATAATTGTATTTTTACTGTCAGAGCTGCCTCAGAAAGCTCAGATGGAGAGCTCATAGCTCGCTTCTGCAAACACAAGCAGGATTTGATGATGTGGGCAGTTTTGGGAGATCAGAGTGTTGTTTCCCAGGATTTGCAGGGCACCAGTTGGTCACCCCATGGCAGAAGCTGCCAGGGCTTTACAGCACTGAGCACCCTCCCCTCTCCTCCATTGTCTACCTGGAGGCGTCACCTGGCTGCTGTAAATACCATCCTCTGCAGAGTGGTTGGAGATCATTTGGAATGAAAAGCTTTATTTAAAGTCAATACTTGGTGGCATTTGGGGTCTTCCTTCTTTCCATGTTTCCGTGTGTTGCGTGGTGCTTGCACACCATGCTCTGTTCCATGGCAGCAGGGTGGGATGATTGGCCCTGCACAGGCAGGACTGTCCTTCATGCTGCAGGGAGTTGTGTGTTTGGGGAAAAAACTGGGTAACAAATGCTATGTTTTAAGCCTAGGACTTATGCTTTTTCCCTTCTTGAACAGTGGAGTATAAATAGCTGGTAACTGCTGATTTTTAAACTTGTTTTGTTTTATGAATCCCTCAGTAAACCAGGTTGCATTATTATCTGATTGGTTAACGTTCAGTCTGTTTCTGTAGATGAAGCAGCTTTGGCAGCATGCAAAAACATTGGATCCAGTTCAGATTCCACTCTGGGGATTTTTTTGGGGGGGGGTTCAAATGCAGCATTTTGGTTTCATTATGATTTTTTTAGCATATTTGAGGATGGATGGAATATCTGAAATGGAAGTTATGTGATTGTGCAGGTAAAACCCATCTCATGGTCTTCTGACTGTGACACTGATCCTCATACGAAACCCTGGCAGTTACTATTTAATGTTACTGTGATGTATGTTCTGAAATTCTGGTTTTGCTGACAGGCACAGACTTCCAGAACAGGGATAAGTGCCATGCAGCCATGTAACATTGTGGAAAATATATCACAGGAAAGAGATTCTGTATGGCAAACAACTAAAGACTGTTCTTAGGGGTTTTGAGCCAACCTGGTTAAACCTACTGATGTAGGGCCGTGTGAAGGATCACAGTGGAGCTTCTACATCTTTACATGAGCCCACGTGTACCTCCCATCACCCCTGAATCAGAATTGTTACTTGTCCTGTCACTGAGGAAAACTGCAGAATTACTGCAGTTGTGTTTTAAGTGCTGCTCATACATTTTGTGATTTGATGAATGTGTTCTTCAAATCAGTGAGATGCTGAGGTCTGTGCCCTGATGGGTTCTTGTTCCTTCCCCCACAGGCTAAGATGCCTTTTGATGCCAACAAGCTGTACTGCAGCGAGGTGCTGGCAATTCTGCTCCAGAATAATGATGGTGAGCCATGCCTCTCAGTGAGGGCAGAATCCAGGCTTCTCTCAGATCACAGCAGCCCTTTTCTGCCTCCACCTCCCCTTTGCTGGCTTCGCACTCCCCCATGTGCTCCCTCGCTCCCACCCTCTCTTTCTCTGCAGCTTTTGTGCTCTGTCAAGCTGTATTGATTTTGTTTGCTGATGTATCAGTGTTAGATGGCTGTAAAATCTGACAGTTAGCTTCATTTTTCTCTCTCTTCTCCCCTTTCCCCCCACCTCCGTCTAGACAACAGAGAATTGCTTGGGGAGCTGGATGGGATTGATGTGCTGCTTCAGCAGTTATCTGTGAGTAATTCCCACACGCCTTCTCTTTCATCCCACTGCTGGGCTGGGTGGGAGGGGTGGAAAATATCCGGGGTGCAGGTGCTGTCCCAGCAATGCTTCATATTTGGTGAGGCATAGTCCCCAAATACCTTCCCATGTGGTGTGTCATCCGTGGTCAGTGAGATTAATCCCTTTGGTAAAGATGTTAATGCTGAGGTACGCAGAAGTTAAATTATTCCATTATAATTTCATGGCAAGTTGGAGATAGGCAGAGTTGGAATTGGTCCATCTTCAGCATGCTTCACTCTGAGCACAGGGCTGCCCATGTTTGAGCTGGCTGAAGGTATTGTGTTCATAGCTCACCTGTATTTCTTCAGGTAGTGCTGCCTGCAGCACCCTCGGGTACGAATTATGCAGGAATCTTTGGTAATCAGCTTATCCACATACTTGAGTGTCAATTTGCCCTTCTCCTTGCAGGCCTTGTGTATTATCCTTTAAATCCTGCACCACGCTGCTGCACATTTGTGGGTGCACGGTCAGGGCAGCAAAGGGCAGCCCCTACAGAGAGGATGCAGCAGTGACCTGTGTGATCACTGGCTGACACCCGTCAGGTGCTGGACCTTTTGGTGCAAACTCTCCATGTGTGTTCTGCAGCACCACAGCCTAACATTTGGGGGTAATTTTGCTTTCTTTGCCATTCAGGTGTTTAAACGGCACAATCCGAGTACAGCAGAGGAACAGGAAATGATGGAGAACCTGTTTGACTCCCTTTGCTCCTGCCTAATGCTCAGCTCCAATCGCGATCGCTTCCTGAAGGGTGAGGGTCTGCAGCTGATGAACCTGATGCTCAGGTACCTCATTAGTGTTATGATTTCCTTCCTGCTTTTGATGTGCCAACACATGTTCTGGCTAGATATTTGTGGTTTTATTCGAAAGTTTCTGTGTTAGGATATTTGTCTGTCTTCTCTTGATTTTTTTTTTCAGGAGGTAAGTAATTTGGACCTTCTCAGAGATGAAATCTCCACTTTTTGTCTTTAGCTTTGTTTCCTAAGAACTGGGGTTGCCACAGTGGCTGCTGGAAAGCGGCAGATCTTTCATCTGGGTGTCTGCCACAGACAATGCTGTAGGTCAGGTAAACCCGTAAGGGTTTAAATGACCTCTGTTAAGGCAGGAAAGGACCTTTGGATGTCTCTAGGGAAAATATTTTTCCTTTTGTTCCCCAGTTCATGCTCCACTGTGCTGTGTAGCCTTTGAGCTGCTGAATTTTTGTGGATGCTGATACAAAAATTACTTTTGTGAATGGGGCATAAGTCTGCATTTCTTGTGCTGTGCTTTGTCACATCCTGAACCTCTGGGGCTTCTCTGCTCTCCCTTTGCTTCTCCTTGCTGGCCTGGCACCGAGTTGTGTCTGCTGGGCTGTCTGGCTCCCCAGAGCTGCGGGAGGGCACAGCGGGCTCCGTCTGGCTGTCCCCAGAGTGCCAGGCTGTGTGCTGGCGGGTTAGCAAACACCAGCCAGGAATGCTGAGCTCCTGCAGCTCAGGGCTGGGGAATGTGCGGCAGCAGGGAGCTGAATAAATAACCCGACATGGATTATTCAAATAGGAACACTGGGTTTTCTTGAGGCTAATTAAGGAAAAGCTTCAAAACTAAGAACGGGAGGGAGGCCTCCCTCTGCCTGAAGTCCTAAGCTGCTAAACCAGCCTTGCAGAACTAATTAGTTGGAGTTCTTGTGCCATGTGGGTGGGATTCAGTGTTTGGATTTTTAAGAGCTTTTTAGCCAATTTTTGAATCTACTGCTTACCACTCTCTGCACCAGGATCCCAGCTGGAAAATTATGACGAGGAAAATTTCTCCTTGGCTGCATTTTGCCTCCCACAGTAGTTGCAAAGGGGTTGGGAGGGACGCAGTGCGATGGATCTGTCAGCAGCAACTCCGTCTGATGGACAGAGTTTCCCAGGCCTCAATCTGTGGATTCTGTAGTTTGAGTGGGATTGGTCAAGTGACAGTGGAGAAAAACTAACAATTCACAGAATTTGTTCCAGAAGCTTCTGTCACTACTGTCCGCAGGCATGTACTGTATTGACAACTGATTGTTTTATATTTTTTTAAACTCTTCTAATTTAGTTCTAGTGCTTAAAAGCTCTCACAGGTGCTCAGTTTTTCTTGGGCAGAGTGACTTAGGTGACCACAATCTGTTGTCGTAAGTAGGGAGTGAATGTGGATAGTTGTGATCTGGAGCTGAACATCTGTATGTTCTTGATACCTTCATGATAAACAGCAGAGAACAGACACGCCATTCAGTTGTGATTGACCACCTTGCCCACAAACAAGGCAGAGTATTTTTCTTTCCTATTGGTGTCCTCTGAAGGCCAGGGGCAAAGATCTGTTATTTTTTGGTTTTACTTTGGAGGTGGTTAATCACTGTACCACAGCCTGTGCAGATGAAAGGACAAATAGGCAAAGTTGAAAGTGTATTGACATGATGTGAGATAGATAAGGTGTGTGAGAATAAAGATATCAGGCTTGAATCTCCATTACTGTCGTAGGGAACACATTCTGTGTCTAGTGCTGCCCGATCCATCCAGCCAAGTCATTCCATTATTGATGGCTGTGCACACAGACCTGCAGAGAGCTGCAGCAGCTTTCGATGAGTATTTAATGTGCTCATGATATTCCTACAGATAGTCATGAGAACAGGATGGTTTCTGTTGTGCCGAGCCTTAAAATGCGTGGCCAGCAGTGAAAGGCGATGTTGTATCGTGTGAACTTCTGGCTTATGGGGAGTTGGTGGTAAGGCCTGAAAATGAGCCCGATGTGGCTGATGTGCCTTGCATGCATGTCCATGGCCACACAGGGCCTGTGCTTGTGCTGTCATCTGGGACTTGCAATTGGCCCAGAGGGAAGTGAGGCTTCACCAAGCAGGTACATGGCAGGTGAGCAGAGGGTGTGGGAGAACAGCAGGTGGAGAGGGGTGAAGCTGGTGACAGCATGAGTGAAGGGGGAAGTTTGGAAGTAGAATGAGAGCAGGGCTATATATAATTATTTAGTTTGCATCTCTGCACCAAGGGAAGCTTGTTTATTTTATGTAGCATCTTTAGCAAAAACAAGATGGTTTATCAAGATGGTAGCCACCAGCCGAAAGTTTAGAAATGTCCCATAGAATTAAACTAAATTTTAGGGCAGGAAGTACTTTTTAGTGCTCAGTTCCTCAGTCTTGCTTTAGTAACCTAACTGCAGTTTAGCCAAAAGAGAGGAACACAGGCTTGTCCTGTCAGCTCCCTGGTGCACACTGACAGGCAGCTCATTGCTGTGGCTGCAGGGCTGTGTTGGGTTTGAGGAGACGCAGCCGTGCCGATCCCGGGGGATGTGGCAGGGAGATTCTCTGTGGCTCAGGGAAAATGACGTGTGGCTTTCCCAGCTGTGAGCTGAGGAGCATGTGTGTGCACAGAGACAAACACAGCCCGGGGAGCTCACAGGGACCTGCGTCACCTGGGCCACACGATGTTCTGTCCTGCAGCTACGCTGGGACTTTTCTTGACCCTCAATAAAAGCTTTTGTCTCCTGTACAGCAAAACGACAACTCCACAACTCTGTATGGCTCTCTGAAGCTTTTCTGTAGCTATTTCAGGGTATATTTTTTTATGCTTATTAAAATATTTTTATGTTTTCTTGTCCTGCTGTTCCTAATGACCCCTGGAAACATAAGCTGTCTCTTTACTAAATCTTCTGGTTAATTAAACGGAACCGTTTTATGCACGCTTTCCCAGGAAATCTAGTGTTCTGCTTTTCCTGGTATTTTGGAAAGTTAAGGGCTATGTTCTGCTAATGTGGAAAGTCAAAATAATGTCAGCACCTCTTTTTTTAAAAATAATAGATGTATCAAAAGAGTTGTCTCAGACATAAAGGTGTTAAAAGGAGGAAAACAATGGTCAGTGAATAAAGTTGTAATTCAGAGTTCCCATGAACGCTGAGGCCCCTCCCCATTTGATGATTCTCACATTTGCTTGTCTGTAAATTAGTGTTCAGCTAAAAGTTCCCTCAATAAGCACAGATGAGACTAAGATAAACTGCTTGCCCTCTGGCAGAATAAATATTTCAAATAAAATCAACTCCAGACAGTCCGGGCAAGCAGCTATTGATCTCTGAAAGCCTGAACTTAAACCCAATGAATATTCCAGAGCTCAGCCCTGCACAGCCTTCCTAAATGCTGATCAATATGCAATTACTTCCCCTGAAAACATTTCTGGTGTCATCTGGCCTAAGGAGTACTTTATTTTTAGCTCTCTGCAGTGGGGATGTGGGGGTGCCAGAGCACCCTCCTGCACAGCCCTTGGCTGGTGGGGGGAACTCAGAGTCCAGCTCCACACTGTGCCCTCCCACCACGGGGTCAGAAGTGCCTGTGGCTGCACTGGGCAGGGTCACTTTCTTTCAGGCTGGGGTGTTCATATGTGAGTGTTTTTAGTTTGCCTGTTGTTAGGGGCTCATGAAGTTGGGTCTCTGCAGGGAAGTTGTTTCCCACAGCTCTCTGGAGGCTTTGAGGAGCCCCTGCTGATGGACATGGGGTCCTGATGGCTCAGTCTGCAGCCGGGCAGAGTCGGAGGAGATTGGCGTGGGCTGGGGGTGAAAGGTGGGGAGTCTAGTGACTGTCCTGTCCTGGAGGGAACATCCTCCTAGGCTGGCCTTTGGGGACACTGGTGGCTTGGGTTCTCCAAGCTCATGTTAGCTCCTACTGATGTTCACCTGGTCTGGGCTGTATTACTGACCGGTTTTTCAGTTCAGTTTCAGTTTTCCCCTGGATGGATTATAAATTCCTCTGGTTTGGTTTGTGATGTACAGGGCAGCTGGAGATAATTTTCAGGGCATCCCTGTGTTATTGGTGTGAGTAACCACCACCAACATTCTGAACTGGCATTCAAGCAGAACAGCCCAGAGTCTGTCTGCCTCCTTCCATTGTGTGGTTCCTGATGATGGGGTTTCATTATAGCCGACCCAGCTATGCTCACCAAACGTACTCCTTTATGAAATTAAACTATTGTTAGATCTAAATCCTGATCTTTTTGGTGTGATAGTATTTGCCTTTTGTATGCAACCCAGCCTCCTCTTCTGTTTTGTGCCAGTGTTTGTAAAGGAGTGAAGAAATACCTTCTCCAGTACCCAAGAAATAAGAAAATAAACCCATGACAATAAAATACATAAAATGAAATAAAAATAGAAAATAAAAAGAAATAAAAGACATTAAAAAAGAAATAACCAAGAAAATATTCTCAGCCACAGTTTTGAAAAGAGTTACTGTTGATACAACGTTTTGGCTTCTAGAAGAAAAATCTTGCTTAGAGCTTGTGCTCAGACTCTTCATCCTTTCCTTGTCATGTTCCTTTCCCTTGTCTCTTTAAAGTAGGGTGCTCTGAAGCTCCTCATGTCCCTGTATGATTTAATTTGCCTCTTTCTTTTCACAGAGAGAAGAAGATTTCCCGCAGCAGTGCCCTGAAGGTGCTGGACCACGCCATGATCGGACCAGAGGGCACAGACAACTGTCACAAGTTTGTGGACATCCTTGGGCTGAGAACCATCTTCCCTCTCTTCATGAAATCGCCCAAAAAGATAAAGAAAGTTGGAACAACTGAAAAAGAACACGAAGGTAGGTGTGCTTCCAGATCCTTCTTATTGCCATGGAGGAGGTGAATGGACAGCCAGTGTCTGAAAAGTGCCTGCAGGGAGGAGGGAAAGGCACAGCACCCATCCTCTCAGGGCTCCTCCTGCAGCTTTTAGGTCTGGGTGTCCAGCCTGCTGCTCCCTGTCACTGCTGGCTGTTGAGGGCACACTTGTCCTGCTTGTTTTGGTATCAGCAGCTCCTGGCGATTCCATTTCATGTGCTGTTAATAAGTTATTTTACTCCTGTAGAGTCTGTTGTTTGAAGCTCTTACTCTGATGCAAAACTCTTTTGAAAAGAGTAATGAGGCAACTACAAATGTCACCTCAAAAGTAGTGTTTTCATGGCTCTGAGCACTGAAGTGTGACTGGATGAACATCAGGCATTGCAGAAATAAACTGCATTGCTTTTGAAGTTGCTTTTCTTTCCTTTTTATGTTTTTTAACTCTCTACCCTGGAGAACTGCTTTAACAGAGATCTGCTGTGGAATAAAACTGCAATTACTATAGGACCTTATGCTGCCCTGAGTGGTCAGTCCCTCCTGCTCCTGGTAACACTGCCTTTCCCGTTTTCTTGGTCATTGACTATGTCTTGGAAGAAGCTTTAAATACTGCCAGTGATGCTTAAGGTTTTGTGCCAGTTCATTGCTCAGCTCAGTTCTACAGAGGGTGCATATTGTCAAAAGCTGAAGGGGTGGGAGTGGGTCTCAGGCACGCCTAGGATCCATCCTGAACTCCTAAAGCATCAAACCAAGGGAAAGTGGAAAGAAATAGCAACAACATGGGAGCTCTAAACCCAAATCCCCTGCTTCGGGACTGTCCTGGCAGCTCAGGTGGGACTCAGGTGTTCTCCACGGCCCAGGAGGGAGGTGCTGTCCCTGCAGAACTCTCTGGGTCCTGGCTGAGGCACTGTCTGGAACCGAGCAGCTTCTTTCTCTGGCAGAGTTGCTGAGCTGGGGACAACTCTCTGGGCATCTCCTTGTCCTCCCTCCTGAGGACAAGGAATGCTCAGTGGCATGGGCTGGGCATATGTGTGGCAGTGGCTGCTTTCCTGGCACAGGTGGAGAGCAGGGGCTCACCTGTCACCCAGCCTCAGAGCAATTCACACACCTGCTGACAATTCTGGTCACTTTATCTGCCTTGTGTTGTTTGCCTTGGGTAGATAATGGTGAGGGGGAAATGATATCGTGTGGTCTGGGGTTTATGTAATGGACTTGCAGAGATAGGTTTGGTTGCTGTAGGTTATGTAATAAAATTGCAGGTTTATGTAATAAAATACGCATGGATTTAGGGGGTGTTTTAAAATTTTCATTTGCAGTGTGAAAGTGAGGTTTGTTTAATTCTTACTGAGAGAAAGCTTCAGCTGGAATAGGAGGTTCTGGGTAGAGATCTGCGTCTGTGGCTCGTGCCATTGACTTAATTTTTCAGTTTTGGAAAGTGAGCTAATCTCTGTCTCATCTGATTCTTCTGGAGACTGCAGTTGATACCTCTGTGCAGTCCTGGCTGCTGTGAGGATTAGTCTGGAAAGCCCTGACAGGGTCAGTTCCTGACTATTTCCATGATAGCGTGAAAAGCCAATCTGCCCTCAGGAAAATGAAGTGATCCATGCAAACAGGCTTTGTATCACACCTCCGTCTCATTATCATGCAGAAGAAATGGAGAACATTAAGATGAGTCCAGAAATCAGTTCTATTAAAATAAACTCTCCCTAAAAGGCTGTGGTAGTAAGTCCAATTTTCTTTGTTTTGCATCGCTGGGCAGGTGAGTTACTGAATTTCTAACGACAGGAGGTAATAGAGATGTTCAGCAGGGTTCCCTGGAGCCTGTCACGCCGTTGTCCTGACACGGTGTAAGCAGCACAGTGTGTGCTTTTACTCTGCTGACTGTTGCCCCAGCCATGCAGTAGTTGCTCCTGGGGGGGAACATGGCACAGGCTTCTGGGTGCCTCCAGCTTTAAGGCAAATGGTGCAGGTGTGGCATGATGGAACTGGTTCCCTCTGTGCTGTTCTGGTCCTAGGAACATGCTGCTTTTTGTTTATCTCTTTGTTTATTGATCAAAAAGAATGCTCATGTTCAGTCTGCCCTTGTCTTTTCTCATAAAAACTTTATCCCATGTTCAGTCTGTTTTAAAAAAATTAATTAGAACGATCTTGTATTAGGAGAGCTTTCATGTGTATGCCTAATGGAGGAAGAGATTCCTTTAAAGGATTCTCTGGGATGGCTTTGCAGCAGTGGCATCAGTATTTATTTAAAGCAGCTCTGAGGAGCTGGGCTGTGCTTGCCCTCTCTGTGTTGCTGCTGGGCACCCCAGGCTGTGCTGTAAAACGCTGAATCCTCAGTGGACTCTGAAACCCGGGGCCTATTTACAACTGCTTAAAGACCAGCCTTGCTGAAATGCTCCAGCACTGTGTGAGGTACCAAACAGCTCTGCCAGAGAGTTTGTCCTGCCTGTCCCTCTGTCCCTTTGTCTGCAGTGGCTGAAGTGCCACCAGGCTGGGGGTCCTGGCACCCACTGTGGCTCCAGGTGCTTCACCTCTCACAGGACATCCAGTGCTCCGTCTCCAGAGCACCAAATCTTCTGTATGTATCTGATGGTTGTAGGAAAATATCCCCTTGTCTTTATTTTATAGCAGTATCGCTATTTACATAAGAGATAGTCTATAAAACCATGTTTGTTTTATTGTCTCTAAGGCAGTGTTCTGAATGTGACAAAATAATAAATACCCTGGTAAAAAAAAATCTCAATGTGACTTGCTGAGCTTTTATTTATTGCAGAAATTTATAATCCAAATTAAATTTGATAAAAGTAACTTCCCTGTAATGTATTTCTTCCTTTCTAAATGCTAGCATAAAGGTGTCAGTGCTGGTTAGCTACATGTTAAACACTGTCAGTGTTTAAAAATTATTTTACTCTAGGGAGCCTGTGAACAATTTAAATCCAAACTGCACGTATTTATGCTTTATGTACACTATGTAATTAGGAAAAAAAGAAAGAGAAAATTTCTTAACCATCTTTATGGATGATCTGAGCCTGAAGATTGGGCCTGTGGTGTCTAACTGAGTGCACATTAGCTACACTTGAATTTTACTTGTGTTTGTACAGATCATTATATTAGGATATTAGGTTTGGGAGAAAAAAACTCGTTGGAAGCAATTTCCCTTTTTCTGAGGCAGTGAAGCAACTCAAACCAGAAATATTTTGCAGCTGAAGACAGAAATGGCTTAGAGCTTTCCTGTGTCTATGGGGTTGCAGTAGTCATGTGAGTGGCCAGCTGGGTTGGACAGCCACAAGGAGAAGCAGCCTGGCTGCGCAGGAGGTGCCGTGTCGTGGCTGTGTGTTGTGAGCTGGTTGAACAGCGGTGTCCCTTTAGTGTCTGTGATCGCAGGGAATGGACAGGAATCTGGCTCTGGGTGGTTCTTGGCATAGATAGAGGGTAAGATTTTAAATAACACTTCTGTGTTGTGACTTTTGAAATGTGGGGGGTGCTGTACGAGCATCTGCATTCCCCAAAACTTCCTGTTGCAGGGCTGAGGGTCTGGGTGTCGTCCCTGCCCATGAGGGTGCAGTGGCTCTCAGCACAGTCAGGTCACAGCATTGGATGCTGGCTTGAAATTCTTGAACAGTCTAAGCGAGCTCAAAATGGAGAAAACACAAATTCCTCCTGAATTAGAGAGTCTGTAGTGAAGCAATCATAGCTGGCTCGACAGGCTGTATATCCTCCTGCTCTTTCTCAGGATGGTTATTTGCAGCCAAGTTTTGCTCACTTGGAGAGTGTAATGAACTATAAAAGGATGTTTGTCCAATTCATCTTCATTTAAATGCCTTCTCTTGTCTTAGATGTCAGTTTTACTTAGGAATGCTTAATTTGATAACCTGAGAATTAGTTCAGCCAATTTCCAAAGGAGAATTCCTATCGCTGGGGTGTTTTGCTTGTTTGCCCTCTATCAATAACAAAGCCTCTTTTGGAGATCCTCAGCTACACCCTCTCTTTAAAAACAACAACAAAACCCATTTCTTAGTAAATATACTCTTACTCCTTTGTGACATGCACTAAAGGCAGCAGAGCCCTTGGAATGAATGTCTGCTGCAGAACCAGGTTCCCTGGGCATGGGGAAGTGAAAAGGCAGCAGCAGAAACGTGGTCTGATAAGGAGTTATTGGTATTAACTGAGCACCCTCTGCCAGCCAGCAGAAAGTGTTTTTCTTTTGGTGGTCTTGAGGAGTGAGCACCCGGGGAAGGCATCAGTCTATTTAAACAGAACTTTATTATGCCAATTTGTTATTTCACCATCACCCTCCGACAGGAACCTGTGATTTGAGTGAGCCATGATTCTGAGAACAGAGTTAAATTTATCTCAATTAAAGTGAGCGTGCTCTGTTGCAAGAACATCAGAAAAATAAACTTTCTCAGTCAATAGGAAGAATTTTGTTTTACGTTCAACTTGATAGCTGGATCCAGCTCACCGGGGCTGCTGCATGTGGAGCTTTTCTAATCCTCCAAGGCCCCCCTTCACCCATCCATAAAATTGCTGTTTCTTGCTTGTATCAGTGTTTTAAGATAAGATTTTTCTTGGCAAAATGCAGTGATACTTGACTGGGTTAGTCTTCTGAAATGCAGATTATTAATGCACGTGAGAACAAGTTAGGTTATCAGATGCTACACCGTTGGAATGGCATGTCCCAGTGCCCCCTGTAATACTGGGATGGGCCAGTGGCTCCATCCAGGTTTCCCAGGAGCCATGAAGCCAGAGAGTTGTGTGCATAGGAGGAGTAGGAGTATCTCAAAGAGCTGGCTTGCTTTTTTTCTAGTATTTTCCTGCTTCTAATTAGAAACTACAGTTTATATTAAGCATTCTTTACAAGACAGAAGGCTCTTAAATGTGTTCTGCTGGGTTCACCAGATCATCCTGCTTGGCCTCCAGTGGGCTGCTGTCCCTGGCATCCAGAACTGCCCGCTGTCCCCTTCCTCCAGGATGATGCTTGCCTCCTCTTCCTCACTTTTGAGCTTCCTCCCCTGCCAGGCAGATGTCCATTATAATGAGATGTAAAAAGAAAAAAAAAAAAGCGGGGGATGGGGATAGTAAAGGCAGAGGAGTGTAATGTTACAGCTTGATTTGACAGGACCTCCTGCTGTTGCAGCTGCCAGTGCCAGCCATGGAATAGATTAATCTGTATTCCAACACGTCGAGCTGAAGTCAAGATCGATCTAATTAGGGTGTTTTAAACACTGCTTGCATGCTGAAGTCTCTGTGCCTGTCTGGAGAGGGAAGGGCTCCCGAGAACCATCATCCGAGGTGATGCTGGGCCAAGCAGGGCCCGCGTGCTGCTGCGGGAAGCACATGGGATGTGACCGCCAGGGATGTGTGTGGCACGGTGCCCTGCGGGATTGGGACCGTGGGCAGCGGCAGGGCTTGCAGGTGAGCCGGCCGTGGGGCAGCAGCAGTGCTACTGGCTGATGAGAGAGAAGCCTCCCATCTTCCCACATCCATGAATTTAGGGGATTTTTGAGATGTTTGCATGAAAAAAGTTGTTCTTGATGCATAGTAGCTGCCAGCTGGAGCCTGTTATTTCTGTGAAGGCGCCTTTGTGGTGCTGAGTGCGGCTTGGTTTGGTGTTTGCTTCTCAAAGGAATCACACGTAGTCATTCTTTGAAATGGGGTTCAGCAGCAACTGCTGCCTCTGGCCTTGTCTGTGCCCTCCCTAAAAGTGATGGATTTTGTGCAGGCGATGTGGACTTTGGCTGAGTGTTACGTTCTTACGGAGAAGCTCTCAGAATATTCCGTAGCAGGAATGCTGCCTGTGGCTTCACCCCAGGGCAATGCACAGCTCGTGGCCTCTTTCTGCACTGAGATCAAAGCCAGGCAGCTGCAGGTTCTGAGTTCTCAGGACTCAGAACAGCATCAGCTGCTCACCATTTCCCAAAGGAAATCCAACTCTGAGCAAATATTGTGATTACAGCTTTTAAAATGTTGCACGTGTGAGATGGAGATTGGGTCAGTCCATGGGAAAATGGTGAGAGCCCATCTGTGGGGACCTGCACCCCAAGGTTAGTGTTTCTCCCTTCCCATGGCTGTGCAAACAGTTTAATCCACTGAATCATGGATTCAGCCTCTCATCCCATCAAGACTTGCCCTCATTTTGGCCAGTGTCCTTGCCCATGGATGTTGGTATTTATTGGGCCAGGACTTGTGTTACAGCATAACCTTGATTTTGGGGTGCGGCATAAATCACACTAGTGCATCATTTTTGAGGAAGCTGATAAAAAACCAGTTTAGATAGTTCAGAAATATTTCTGTAAAATATTTATTTGAACATTTTGACCAGGCAACAAAATATTTCCTGGATTTTCTGCAGTGATATGTTGAAAGAATAACCTTGTTCTCAAAACCTCTGTGTCAGCTCCTTTAGACTTGTCAGTAGCTTTAAAGATTTTATTGATAAAATGGATAAATATCTGCATATGACCACCAAAGCAAAAATGATGGCTAAAATACATTTTCTAGTAAAGGATTATTGGAAAAAAGCAATGAAGATAGATCATTGATGAGAATACTGCTACTAAAATGCTGCGTCAACACTTCCAAAAAAAGAAGGTTGGGGGAAAAAATAGTGTGACATACAGAATGCTGGCTTCTTCCTAAACCAGCAGAGCATATGTTGGCATATATGGGGAAAAAAAAAAATCTTCCTTTTGTTGAATTTCTTTCACCTTAAGAAAACGGGGTCTTGCAAGAACTTGAAGGTTTTTACAATACTTTTAATGTCAACACTTAATTTGGTGTCGCTCTTTGTGGAGTAACAGTTTCTGTGCGGTGAGAGCGTGCGCTGACACCCCCGGAGCCATCCTTCACCCCCGTTAGCCTGTCGGGATGACGGAGCAGCCACACGGTGCGGCCACCCGATAAACCTGTTATCTGCCTGCTCCTCCTGCCGGCAGCGCTCCCAATCTCCTTGGAACATGAAAAATTGACACCACCTCAGGCAGAAATCTGTTTCGAAAAGGAAGCTCCATTTATAAGCGGCTAATGAAATGGGGGGTGTGCGTGTGCCTGTGCAGCCTCTCCTCGCGCTGCCCTTGTGCAGGATGCAGATAATCCGTGCGGCAGGGAGCGCAGACAGCCCGGCCAGGCAGCCTGCGTGCCTTCACCTTCCAGGGCCCAGGCAGCTGGGAGCAGGAGATCCTGGTAAACACAGTGGTGTCACTCATTCTTTGTGCTGGACTGATGGATCAAGGCTGCTCGTGGCTCTGGGCTGGGTGTGACAGCAATAAGATGGTGATCCCTCTCCTCTGCATGCTGTGTTTCCCCCTCTGAAAATGTCAAATCTTGAGGCCTCATTGCTCCCCACCACCATGGGTGAGGAAGTGTTTATGGGCATTAATTTTCATCAGTCCTAATCAGCACGATTACAGTGAGGACGTCTTGGAGAAGCTAGGGTGTCTAAACCACCAGGTCTGTGTTTAATGCAGACCTGCAGGTGGGAAGTAGTACTGACTGGTTTGGAAAGAGAGAGAGTCAAGCCCTTCTCTTTTGCTTTGCACCGGTGTGCTCGAGGTGAGTGGCTCAGTTACCTTGCAGAGTGGTGGGACATTGACACAGGTGTCTCCTGTGCGCTTGCAGCCTTGACTTTTTACTTGCCTCCTTGGTTTGTGCTGAAAAATATGACCCTCAAGTGCAGTTGAGAAGACTGTAAACATGTTTATTTGGTCGTTTCTGGTTTGTTGTGGCCCATTTATATTCATTGATGGGATTTTCTGTGAATGAAAGTGGTTGGTTTGAGAATTTTTCCACTAGCTCATACCACTTCAGTCTCTGCAGGAGCACACTTACTCCTTTTCTCCAGCTCTCTTGTTTCAGTAGCTGTCCCTGCTTTGGTGACCTGAGGGTCATTTGGGTGACAGTGCTGGCTTTGGCCAGGGCTCCTTTAGGCTGAGAAGAGGAGGCAGCATGTGATGCCTTTAGGCTGTGGTGGAGGGTCCCAAAACGTGTGTGCTGCTGGGCAGGCACACGGCCTGGGGAGGAAACCAGGGTGGAACTTGTGCTCTATGTAAGGTGCTTCAGGTCCCTGAGGCAGAGGAGGAGGAGACCTCACTGGCTGGGCTGGAATGAGGAGCTGTCTGTGGCTCTCACTTCTGTTCTGTCTCCTCTCACCATGATGGGAAGGAACCAGGGTTCTGCTTATCAACAGCTACACGCTGGAGTGTTAATAGTAAATTTAATGGCATGTTACACAGGGAAATAAGCTCCTCTTCCTGATCTCAGCATGCAATTTTCATTTTGTATTTCTAGAACATGTCTGTTCCATCCTGGCCTCCCTTCTGCGAAACCTGAGAGGGCAGCAGAGGACACGGTTACTGAATAAATTCACAGAGAATGACAGTGAGAAGGTGAGTGCTGAATGTGTGTCTCAGTCTCTGGGCTGCCAGGTTGGGAGCATTCTTGCTCAGGGCAGGGTGCCTGGTGCACTCGGTGGGTTACGAAAAGCCATCCTCGTACCTGCCTGCAGAGACTTGTGCTGTCACAAACCTTTGTTCTCTCATTCACATTGCATCTACGAACTGCAAAACTGGGCATTTAATGCGTGGCCTCCACATCACCTGTGCTCTTGTTTTTCGGTGCTCTTGCATATGGTAGTAGCAGTTCTGTCCTGGGTTATGTCTTTGCTGAAACCTGGCCGTAGAAGACAGTATGTGGTATTACATCGTGCGGGCTCTGAGGTCAGGACCGTGTGGAAAGGCGCCAGTGTGTCTGGTGAAGCTCTTTTGCAGAGAGTTTAGGAGCTGCCGTGGTACACATTTAACATTCCCCACTCTTCTCCTGGAATGTTTCACTTCAGTGGTGTTTGCTCTGGGAAATTCTTCCCAAAATATTTACACGGTGGTGGATAGAGCAACACTTCGCAGAAAGAAATAGCAGCTTTTGCAAACCAGAGATCTCATGGGATTTGTAAATTCTGCCACTGGGAAAATACTGATTCCTTAGTATTCCTCATTAGTGTGTTTTAAAGGTGTTTTTCATAACCTGTTCTACCAATTGTAGATAATTACTAGGTAGGATTTCAGCTGCCCTGACACATTTCAGAGGTGAGTGGGAGAGCTGGGACACCCAGCACAGATAAAGTCCACTGGAGAAACCAGGAGCCTGGAGGACCACAGCACAGAGAGTGAGCTGGGGACACGTGTCTGTTTGCTGCCATTTATCTGGCACTGATGGGACCATGTTCCCGTATGGGATTACATCCAAAGGCCTGCAGCCTCAGCGTGCTCATCCGACCAGCACTTGTACCCTCCTTCTGTAACACATTGCTTCCCAGGAGGGACAGAACTGCCTGTTGCTTTGTGAAGGCTGAAGCTGAGAGGAAAACAAAATTGCATGAAGGATTAAAGATGATTGCATTGTTCTTTTTTCATGCTTATGTCTCTTTCTTCTGCCCTTGCAGGTCGATAGGCTGATGGAACTGTATTTTAAGTACCTGGATGCAATGCAGGCAGCTGATAAGAAGATTGATGGGGAGAAACATGTATGTATTGCTTAAGTGTTCCCAGGTCGTGTCTGTAACACCTCTGCACAGCCATGTCATCTGCACAGGACTTCTGGCTCAGCCAGTCACTCATCTCAGGTGTGCCCTCATACCTGTGCTGTTACCTCTTAATTCCTATTGCCTCACTCTCCAAGTTCCAGGTAACTTCCGATAAAATGAGCCAAGAATTCCTCTACAAGTGCTTCTGGCTGTCTCTTAGAGTGAATTTTACTAGAAGGACCTAAGGCTGTGCTTCAATTTGCCTTCACTTTTACCTGGCTGCAGTCCTGCTTGGTTTGGCAGATGGAGAGCAGGTGAAATGCAGAGAGACAATTACATGATGATGTGCGAGGCCTCCTACCCTGGTCTGTAGAGTTGTGATCGGCGGCGAGAAAGTGTCTTTGTTGATGAGTTAGCTGAGGTGCAGCCAAGGGCTGTGTGCTCCCTGCACACCAGCAGTGAATGTTTGAGTGACACGAGCCTTGGTACCGCACAGCACTTTCTTGGAACTGAAGCTGGAACAGACCTTTTGAAAGGGAACGAGCGGCTGGAGTCAGGAAGCAGCTTGCAGAGCTGTTAGCGAGCTTGGCCAGCTTCCCACAAGATTATGTGAATCAGTGCTGGGGAGGGTGTGAGATTGATTAGCGTCGATGGAGAGCAATGGTTGCAGCTGCCGTCCCGCACGCCGCGCGCTCCGCGTGCCGTGGGCAGCAGCCCCCCGCCAGGCCCCGACAAACAGCTGCCTGCCCGCTGCCAAGGCTGCTTCTGCGGGCACTGCCAAGCGTTCCGAGGGCATCGGAGTGCTGCTGCTGCTCAAAGAGGCGCGGGAGTGAGTGATGAATGGAGCTGCTTTTGCTGCCAGCACTCACGCTCCATATGGACAGCGGCAGCGTCACCGCTGAGCGGTGGCCTGGAGGAAAACAGCGTTTACCCTTTCCTGCTTTCCTTCTGTGCTCTGTCCTTCCTCCTCAGAACAGGGAAAGAAATTACTTATTCTTTATGTTTTTGTGTTGGTGTGGGGGTTTTAGAACTCAAAAACCAGAATGGATTTTTTTGGTTGAAACCTCGTAGTGTGTTGGAGCTGCCTGTACAGAGCCCTAAAATACTACATGCAGAGCGAGGGTATGTGCCCTTTATCCAGGAACACCCTGGAGCAGCCTGCAAACATTAACATCTGTAGCAAACAGCCAGCACGAAGCAGGAGTGGAGGGAATTTGAGTGTGAAGAAGCTTTTGTGGAAGCCCTTCAATTAATAATATTAACTCATTCATGTCTGCTAACGCACAAGAGAAGTAAAACTGAGGAACCTCAGATTCTCCTCCTGTATCCAGAATAAATGGTCCTCAATTCTTTACCTCCTGTTAGAACTAATAGTGTGATTTGGCAGAAGCATCTCATGGGTGCAACGTATTGGCCACAACATCTATAAAATATGATGCTGAAGTTCATTCCTAGCTTGGAACACTCCTGGAGAATTATCATTTGCTTTATTTTGTGGCATCATCAGATGGTCACTGGGACACGGTCTCCTGAGATCTGAAGTGACTCAAGCATTTCCCCCACACAGAAGTAGGCTAAAGCCATCATTCTGTCTGTCACATCACGGCACTGTCTGGCTGTGACAGGATTTATAGGGCACTTTAGTGTTCCTTGTTGTGGCACATGAATCACTGAGGTGGATTGTATGAACACTTTAGAAACTGTGCTCTATCACTGGGGGGCTTTTGACCTTCCCCATGCAGTAGAGGACACAGAACCCCAAAAATCTGGTATACAGATCCTCACCTTTCTCTCTGCCCCATGGAAAAATGATACTTGGTGAGATTTTACAGGTTCAGCCTACACTGACGAGAGTGAGATCCGAGTCTGATGGACAGAGTATCCTGGTGTAAGTCTTGCATTACAAGGAGTGAAAAGCTGATTACACAAGGAATGACTGAGTGCTTTATCTTTAGTACTGCAGCTGGCATAAGAAGCTCCTGCTCTTGCAGTTCTCCTCCTTTTTATTTCTTTTAGCTTGGCTTATTTTAGTGATCTGGTTTATACCCCTGCTTTTCAGCCCATGGCAGTGATCTTGAGGAATAGTTGAGGGTGGAAGGGAGAGGAGGAATTTCTGAAGCCAGCTGTTTTGAGGAGAAACAGTTATAATAATCTGCACCCTAATCTGGACTGTGAAACAGGATGAGGTCACTGAGCTCCTTCTCAGTGTTACCCCCTTGTTTGCTTCAGTGGAATCTGTTCAGAAGGGTTCAGAGGTGATAACTTGGTGATTATCCTAATTGCCCTGTGAAACCCAGGAGCAAAGTCCATGAGAGCATTGTCTCCAACACCTGATGCCTGTCTTAGCACTTTTCTCAGAGTTTTCAGTTAATGAAAATATCTTGTTCTCCTCTCAATTTCTTTAATTATTTCTGTAGGAAATGGTGCAACATCCTGTGGCCTTTACCTCTCTCTAAAATGAGGCATAATTAGGGGTGGCAGCAATAGCCTTGATGATCTCTAAAGATGGTAGGAAATTACAAGAGATAGTTTAATATTTTTATAGTTCCACAGAAAATTATGCTCATCAGGTTTATTCAGTAAAATATTCTCACTAGACACTTTGTGCTATAATGACTTACAAATTACATGCTAATTGTGCTACAGTTCAGCCACTCCATCCTTAAGAGGAAGAGGTGGAACTCCTAGGATGAGCCACAGGTGGGCATAACAGGTTTGTGTCAGCCCCTCCTTTCAGTTTGGTGTAGAAAGACCAAATTGCCTGGAGCTGTGCCGAGGGCAGGACGTGATGGCTGTGAGCGTGGTGCTCAGCCTTTGGTCTGAAGACCCCTCCTGAGCATATCTTGCATCCCTCAGCTCTCCCCAGTGATACGGATGGGAAGTAGTACGGGGAGAGGCTCCATCCTTAGAGTGAGAGACACGTGGTGGTGGTTGTTTTGGTGCACGGCTATTTGGAACATGCTCATTTCTGTCCACCTGGATTGGCCTTGCTGGTCCACATGGTGAGGATGTAAAACCAGGGTCCTGGAGGTGTTCTTTGTTCTTCATCAGTACCCATTCCTTTTGCTCTGCCCAGCTGTGCAGTGTGTGCTGGAAGGTGAGTGATAGATGAGGAGGGAGGAGGATGCAGAAATCTCCTCCACTGCCTGTGTGGAGCAGTGTGATCTTTGGTACAGCACTGGCACATCCATCGCATCTTTAGGCTTGGAGTCTCTGCTTGACACCTCGAGGCCTGTCAGTCGTGCCTCATTAGTGTGAGAGAAGCTCATTTTAGCTTCACAGAAGCCCATCTTATTGCTGTCTTCTCCCATCAGCAAGGGCCATCTCAGTACATATTGCTGGCAGATTAGAAATGGCACCTGAGTGCTCATTTGGAGATTAGCGACTGACAGCTTTGAAAGAGAGACCAAGTGGGAAAGGGGCTGCTTGGTACTGTACTGGAGGCAGATTAGCACTGAAAGGGTGGCTGTGGTTTAAAAAAAAAAAAAGACTGTGAAAAGGGACCTTAAAACTGTACTTGTCTTCTAATTCGTATCTGCTTAATTTACTGGCACAAAATAATCTTCTCTGCCGAGCGGGGCTGTTTGAGCCGTCGCCGCTGTGTAATCAAGACCGTGGCTGCCTGGATCCAGCTCCTGTGATCACCGTGCTCGGATCAGAATACAGAGCAGACCCAGCCTTTGTTTCTTGCTCTGGAGATTCAGAGTCCTGGCCTGTGGATGTTTTTCTGCTCAGGAATTTAGCACTGTTGAGCAGAGCAGCCAATGAGCCTGTGTGCAGTGTGGAGTGTGAGCGGTGGTTCAGGAGTGAGTGTGTTGTCTTTCTTGAGTGTTTTTTTTGATAATTCAGTCAGTGTTCAGCTCTCTCACTAGCCAGACTCATCATTGTTTAGCTTTAGAGACCAGATTTGAGCCATTTGGCATGGATGTAGGGTGAGAGAAGTCACTCTCTGCACAAAATTGGATTTTTCTATTTACTGGCAAGAGCTCACATGCAGGCTTTGCCCAGTCATGCCTGTGCCCATGATTTTGAGAACCCGGAGTAAATGATAGTCATGCATGTGTTGGAGCCTTCAGGATCTGATGCTAAAGTGTCACATCTGAGTGTAGCCAAAGCAGTTGATTTCACAGCACAATTAAGAAGGCACTGGCTTTTAAACTTGTTCTTTTATGGCAGACTGGATTTCTAGGAGGAAAGGAGAAGTATTTCACTACCTGAGCTTTCCTCTCCCTTTCAGGAGGAAGTGAGAATCAGCTAAGTCACTCCATCAGATTTCTGTCCAGGGAGCATCCATTGCCCCTCGCTAGGGAGAGTTGCACAGGGCTCATTTTCCTTCTTGTGCCTAAAACCCTCAACTCACCGTTAGATGCGAGGGCTTGGCTTGGCAGAACAGCAAAATTTGGCAGCCTCAGTCAGCTTTGGTGCCGATGACCTTGCGTGTGCGCGGAGCACGCGCGCCCAAGGAGGCGCGTCCCGTGGAGCGTTGCAGGTACGGAGCGCTCGCAGGTGATGGCTCTATTGAGGAAATATTGCTCCGCCGGCGTGCGCCCACCTGCCAGACGGCTGCGGAATAAATCACGGAGCTGCAGTGAGCTCGCGGGGCTGACCAGCTGCTTCCTTTGTTTAAGAAGGAAACCAGAAGACAAACCCCAAAATGCAGAAGGTGACACCTGACACAGTTGTTTGGGCCTGTCAGCCTCCATGAGGATGGAGCGCAGGCACGTCCTGGGGCCAGCTCGGAGGAGGCCGCGCTGTGCTCACTGCCAGGTGGCTCTTGCCAGTGTTTTGAAGAAGAAGGGCTCTCTGGATGTGAGGGATGGAATGGAATGGAATGGAATGGCCTCTTGCATTCTTCCCCTGGCCTCCTTCTGGGCAGGTTTCTCTGGTGAAACTCATGTATACAGAGGAAGGATGGATGGTGGGTCGTCATTCCCTTCGGAGTCAGTGCTCTTTTGCTAAAAAACCCTGGCCTGGGTCTGCCCTGACAGCACCCCTTAGAAACACAGGTGGGAGAGGCTGGCTGGGCATGGAAAAGCTGTCTTTGTGCAGGGTTTTCAGATGTATTTTCTCATCTATCAGTCAGTAGTGAAGCTAGAAGCCCGAAAGGTCTTTGAGTGTGCTGGAGTCATGTTCTGCACTGCCGAACAGCACCCTCAGATGGCCAGTAACAGAGCAGGTTTTGTTCCATTCTCACAAAGAACTTGTAAATCACGGATACATGGGTCTGTTCCACAGTCACACACTCTTGCCCCTCAATGGAGAAATGTGATTTGTGTGTTTAAATTAAAATTTTAACTTGCAGGTGGACACACTTCACGACCAGCAAAGGCAAAACTTCTTCAAAACGGAATGAAATGTTTTGTGAATTTAAATGAATTATTAAAAATACTTCTTTGTTGAGAAATATACAGCTGATAATGTTTGGGGGAACAAAACAGTTCATAAGAAACCACAAATTCCACCAACATTTTGCCACTCATAATGGGAAGTGCTCTGAGAGAACCCTCACACCTTTCCTTTGTGTGGCCTTACAGGACATGGTGCGTCGAGGAGAGATCATAGACGATGACATGGAAGATGAATTCTATCTCCGTCGTCTGGATGCTGGGCTCTTTGTGCTGCAGCTCATCTGTTACATCATGGCAGAGATCTGTAATGCCAACGTTCCCCAGGTAAAGCTGTGTACAAGGTTGGCAGATCATCTGCGTTTCCATTCATGGTGCAGACAAGGTTCTAAATCCTTGCAAATGCTGCTGCGTTGAGTAATTGTGTCTCTAATTCCCTTTTGGGGAGGAAACCTTCGGTTTATTGCAGTTGTGTCCATACAGCTCCATCAAGTTGCAGCAGATAGGAGTGCATTAGTGGGGACAGAAGCTGATTGTTGTCACTAAATTCATATAATCTGTGTGAGTGAGGTCAGGGTTTGAAATGGAAAGGCCCTGTTGATGCCATTGCTGAGGGAGCAGTGGAAAGGGACCTGCTCTCGGGAGGTCTCACAAAAGCACAGCTACAGCTTTTCTTGATCTGTGCAAAATGCTGCATCTCTGCTTCCTCTGTGAATACATGGGGGGTTTGTGAATGCATTCTGTGGCTGCTTCTTTCTGTGCCATGTGCCTTCTTGGATGCTCCTGCGCAGATGCTGAGGGTTGCCAGGACTGAGTTGGTTTTTGTGGTGCTCAGGTCTGCTTATCCCTCAAAGTGGGAAAAAATGGGGCTGTGCATGGACTTGTGTTGCACTGAAGATCTCTTTCTTCTCTTTCCTACTCCCCATCAGATTCGTCAGAGAGTTCACCAGATCCTGAACATGAGAGGCAGCTCCATTAAAATTGTTCGACACATCCTGAAGGGTGAGTAGAGATATCTCTGTGCAAGTGTCTCATCGCTACCAGGGACAGCTTGGTCATCGCTTTGCAGGATGAGCCTTCACATGTAATTCTCCTTGGCTTCCTGAGCATCTCCAGGCAGCAGCTGAGCAGTGTTCTGAGATCCTGGCAGGGCTGGAATCACCCTGATTAGTGGCGTGCTTTGCTTTGCCTCCGAGTCAGGACACTTGCTGTAGCTGCTGTCAGAGAAGAGCACATCACTCCACGCTTCCATCAGCTCCAGCCTGGCTCGAATTCACTGCTGACGTTAATGTGAGAGTAAATATTTAAGGGAAGTGTACATGCCTGCTAGAGGGAAGAATAGTGGAGTCTCATCTTTCATTAACGTGGCCCTGCACTTTACCATCTGCACCATATTAGTACCCGTGGTGTATTTGTCTTGTTCTTAGTGTCAGATTAATATGGATTATAGCATTAAAGTATCCGCCATAGCTTTAAAATGTAGCTGTTGTGATTTGCAATCCCAGTTTTAAAGTACTGCTTGTTATTTTTAATGCTCATGGTGAATTAGAGCAATGCCTGCTTGAGCTGTGGCCCTCCTCTGCAGCCTGCTGTCCTTCAGCAGCAGCAGCCCGTGGAACTGGGGGAGAGGAGGGCAGGACTCAGCCTCTTCCTATGACCTCTCAGAGCTGAGAGGCTTAGTGGAAGCAACAGGGAACCAGAGCTGCCCAGAGAAGATGCTTCCTTATGGAATGTGTCTGCACCAAAGGGGCTGTGTTGTTTTCAGTGTGGGGTGAGGAGTCTCTTTTTCTTCTGGAGGGAAAGGAAGGTTGGCAGCATTTCTGGGATACTGGGGTGTGGGATGTGTTTCAATGCTTCTGCTTTCTTTGGGAGCAACAATGTTCTCCTAGGCTTTTCTTGCCCCCAGTTTGACACTGGCAGGTACACACAGCTTATTTCCTGCAGAACCTGTCGGTTTTCTCCCTTCTCATATGCAGGAAAAAAGGAATCAGAAGGCTGGCCGGTATGACAAAATTAAGAGTGGTTTTCTGACAGTGTGAGATTATCTGCAGCTATAGGCAATCTCTTTGGCCCTTGTCCTTGGCCATGAAATGCAAGTTAAAGCCTGCTGGTGAGCAGGGGGGCTGCATAGGATGTCTTATTTGATTTTAATTATGATACTTGAAAATTCCTGCTTCTAAACCGCCCCTTTCCAATGGGGAGTACGGCACGTGTCCGCGTTCCGATTCCCACACTTGCCCTGGGCCGTGGCTCCCTGAGGGAGTTGTCTGCACACCTCGCCGGATTTGCACACCTCACGGTCACGGCTCTGGGTTGTTGATTTACATACCAAGCTGAATTGGAGGGCAGCTGCATTAAAATTTCATCCGATTCTTTCTTTCCCAGACAGTGACTTGCATTGTGAAACTTTCTCCGCGGTTGTATCGGGTGTTGCAAGCTCAGGGTCGTGCTGGGTTGGGTGTTCTCAGCAGCACCACGTTCCCTGCCTGAAGGGGCACATTGGCTTGTTAATAATGCAGGGACGGGTACAGAGTTTGGGCTCTGACTGCAGCTCTCCCCAGCTCTTACACTTGCCAGTTTTAGAGACTTTTAGAAACAATAGTCAAAGCTCAGTGATAAATTTCTTAGTGGGTCCTTGTGAAGTCCTGCAGTGGGACCTGGGAGGCAGGAGCAGCACTGGGTTCAGCTGCAGTCCGGGCTCTGAAATTTGAGCTTTTCAGTAGTTACACACTTGTGTCCACATCTGTGGTCAGCAGATTGGCCAGCTTTTAACAGCAGTGACAGCAGGGACATGCACCTGCCTCTGAAGGAGTCAGTTCCCTGGACACAGCTTCCCAGGGAAGCAAAGGCGTTGGAACAGGGATTTGGCTGTGGACCCTGCAGTGTGCTGCTGGGGTGCTGGGGCCAGCAAGGAACTTCCAAAACTACAACTGCACAAGACTCTATTGCAAGTGACTGAGAGATCAGGAGCTTGAGCTTTGGCTGGAATGTTTCCAGGCTACTTCCCAACTTGCTCTTAGGACAGATGAGGACTGATTTATTTTTACTTTTCATTCAGTGTTTTGCTCTTGTTCAGTTTTTATTTTCTATTTTTGCATACTAATTAGGTGCTCGGTTTTTAGTTTGATTTTTATGGCCTACATATTCTCCATGTTTCTCTGGCAACCTGACAGCTGATGGATCCCTTGGGGTGGCTCAGAATTACTTACGATGCAAGCAAGGAAGCGAGACTGTTTTCTTATGGTAGGGCTTTCAAGGGGGAGGAGTGGGCAGGGAATAACGGGAGGCTCATTAATGCATTTCTGCAGGCTGACCAGTCCTCCCACACTTCCTTTTTCTGGAAGATCAAGCATTTCTTGCAACAGGACAGTTAGTTTATGCTTTGGAAGAAAACAATTGAATGGTGTGTGCCTTGGCTAGGGAGATGTTTTGGGGATGGAGGCTGGATTTGGGACGGCAGCGGTGTCTGTATCTTGGGGAGGTGCCTGGTCTCCATCTGTCATTGGGAATGCAATGAGGCACAGGCCTCTCTGAAGTGATACTTGGCTCTGGAATGGCAAATCTCCCTGTTCCTCACTGATCCAGAGGGACTAGCCATCGGTCCTGGCTCCCTCAGGAGCTCAGTCAGAGCTGCTCCTGCTGAGGCCCCTCCCCAGGACACACCTGGTGCCAGGTGAGCAGGCACACTGGGAGCTGGGCATGGAATGTCTGCTGCACATTCCAGCCCAAACCTGTTAGCGCAGGTGAGCGCAAAGGAAGGGTCAGTGTGCTCTGAGGATGGAGCTCAGTCTGGCTCATGGTGCCTCCATCTGTGCAGGCTCTGGAGCTTCCAATATCCATTACAAGCCTCAGTATTTCCCAATTGATTTTTACTGTTCTGTAACCATTGTATTTTGTCTAATGAAGCAGAAACCAATCTTGGGCCCTTTCCCTTTGTGTAGCTACAGCAGTGTGTAAGCTCTGGTTAACTGTTGGCAGGGGCAGCTTACATTTGATTTTTTTTTTTTAGCAGTCTCAGTGAAGTGGTGGAATTTTAAATAAAAAAGTAAATACATAAAATCTCGGTCAGAGATTTAGTTTTTTAAGCCTGGTTCTGGGGGTTTTATCTGGTGTCTTCAAGTTGCTAATGCTTCAAATGAGCATTAGCAGCTGTCATAACCCAGTAAACATTCTACCTTGGAGTCACTGGGGCTTTAGTCTTACAAAGCCTAGATGTTTAGAAGGACAAATACTGAGCTTTTGGACAAGATAAGAAGAATTTGTGTCTTGGTTTTGTTTGGGTGATCTCCTGGTACAAAGGAAGGGCAGTGTCAGTAGTGGCACTCAGCAGCTCCCTGCTTGAGCCCTAGTCCGAGCAGTTTGGCCGTCCTTACAGCTGGGGGCAGAGCTGCTGGCTGTGCCAGGCTTGGAGACTCTGGCTGTCCCTCACCTGGGCTTGGCGAGGCCACTGCAGGTGGGAAGGGTTCCCCTTGGCCTGCGATAAACTCCAGCACTCGCATCCACTGCGGCTGTTCCGGAGGCGCTTAACCTGACGGAGCACGGGAGGGGCTGCTGGGGACAGAGCCGGCTCCTCCACCAGCTCCCGGGGGCACGCCGCTGACAGAAGGCTCTGGTGCTGCCTGAGAGGATGGGGAGCCTGAGCTAAGTGCCAGCCTTGGCTGGAAAGGGGACCCCTTCCCCCTGCACTGGGATCATCTCCCGCCTGAGGTTTGGATCCCCAGTGCAGCCCTCGGCCAAAGCACGTGCGGCAGGGCCGGGCTGCCCCGCAGCAATCAGCCCATACACAGAGAGCTACAAGGAATCCGTCCTTGCAGGAGCTTTCTGCTGCTTTTAAGAGCTATGGAAAGCAGCTCCTCCATCAAGGGAAGGTGCCCAGAGTTGGTCCCTTTGCTGGGACAGTGGGCAGCTCAGGTTCACCTGCAGCAAACCTCAGTGTTACCACCTGCTCGTGTTACAGGTACTGGAGCGGTTTATCAATATTAAAAATATTTTTCCCAGAGGCCTGGCAAAGAACTCTACTGCTTTTACATGGAGAGAGAGAGAGAGAGTGCACACAGGAGGGAAGACTCCCACATCAGCTAACTTCTGCCTGTCCTCACTGCTTTCAGTGCTCCTGTAACAAAGGCTTTGATGGAGCTCAGAGCGTGTAGCTGTGCTAAACGCATAAATATTAAAGCAAACTTTCTACAGCAACTTACCATTCAGTGCTGAATACAAGCTGTTCTGTTTGTTTGGAAGAAGGAAAAGAATGCAAGCAGGCGGAGGCAGGGAAGTGCTGTCTTAACCATCAGCCTGCTCCTGATTTCCTCAGATTTGTTCAGCTCCTTGCTTCCACAGCTCAGAACCTGCTTTTCATTTTTTCTTTTTAAAACGTCTTTGAAAATACAGGTTCTGGTGGCAGGAAGGAGGGAGCTGGTAGGGGATGAGAGCTGCTAGCTCCAAATTAATATGAGGAAGGAGAGCTACAGAGGGAATGTTTAGTTCTGTGGTGTTTGGCCGTGTGCATGGATGGGCAAGACTGTGGTCAGGGCCTGATATCCTTTGCCTGATGACAAGGAGTTTGCTTTGTAGTTAAATCTGAACTGGTGGTTTTTCTTCTCTATGGTTAAAAGCACTGGTAGATGGAGGAATTGGGGTCTCCTCAAGAAAAATCCTCGTTTAGGATGCTTGGATGGCAGGCACGTTAAACCCAGGACTGGGAATGATTAACAGTCATCACAGACCCCACCTGACCTTCCCTGATGACACTCAGTGTCCCAAGGGACCTAGGAAGCTGGTGATTTGCAGTGATTTATGGTACTGTTTGCATCTTTTGGGCATACTGCCATGATTCCCATGCCAGGGAATGGGTGCTCCTGGGTGCTGGTGTCTGCTTGGGCCAGAGCAGGGAGTTCTCTGCCTCTGTCTGCCACAAAAGCTTTGATGCGTGTCAGTAGGTGTTTGTTATGCAAAGCTTTAACCCTGGGGATGGGCAGGAAAACCATCAATGCTCCTTGCATTAATTCCCATTTGGCTGTTTGCAGTGGCTGTGGGTATAGATTCCGCTGTGGTGTCTGCAGGAGGTGTTGCCCTTCGTTTGTTCCTGTTGCACTCAAAGCCTGTGTCCCTCTGCTCTCTCCCTGCAGAGTACGCGGAGAACATCGGCGACGGGAAGAACCAGGAGTTTCGGGAGAGCGAGCAGAAGCGGATCCTGGATCTGCTGGAGAATTTCTGAGGACCTGGGAGACACCTCTGTGTCTGCCCACAAGGACGTGGTGCCAGTTCTCCCTCCTTCTGCCCCTCCTCCAGCCTCTATTGCACGATGAAAGTGATGTTTCTATGAAACTGCTTCTAAATGGGATTTGGGAGATATTAAAGATAGTTTGCTTTTTTTAAGTTCCTGGTTTGTTATTTGAGCAATGTTCTGTGAGTGGGGCTACAGCTGCACACCCAGCACAAAGCCAGCATGAGGTTCCCAGCTTTTTTATCTTTTTCCCCCTAAATCAAGCCGCCAAGGATCAGTGTGAAACAATACAAATGTATGCATGGCAAGGGGGGCAGAGAGGAAGCCTGGATGGCTCAAGACACTGTTTACAGGTTATTCCAGCCTGATCCACTAATGAAAATGAACAACACTTGCTCTGATGGGAACCAGGAGGGCTGAAGTGGTGGTGTGTGTCCAGTTCATCCCTCCTTCAGTGGCAGAAGAGATCCAGGAATTGGCCACATCAACCATTCCTGTTAAATCTTCCCAAAAGTGCATGGGAATTGAAAGTAGGTTCTGGCACAGGCTGGTCACCATTCCCTCCTGAAGAGAGAAAAGAGAGAATGAGTCCATTGGGGTTTTACCCAGAACTAAGAGTGAGGGGAGGTAAGCAGTGACATGCCCAAATTCCATCGCCTTCCTTTCGCAGTCAGCTTTGGGTCTTGGCTTTTCTTGTTCAGCAGAAAACCAGTGTTGTGGTTCCTGGACAGCGAGCTTGGCTTTTGGAGCAGCAGCGAGTCCCTGAGAGCAGAGGGATGGCCCTGCCTGCCCTGGGGGACGGGGCCACAGCTCATTCTCATCACCCTCTGTACCACGGTGTGGTTTTGGGTGTCATTGTGCCAGACTCCGGTGCTTCCCTGAGCTGGGACTCCCAGCTGGGATAGGAAGTAGCAGAGGATATTTTCCTGCATCCTCTTTTCTGCTGCTGAAGTTAATGACTGTCATCACAAGCCATCGTGGCTCCCGCAAGCTGGGCCGTGCCTAATTTAGAGAGATTTGCATGCTGGCAGCATTCATTTTTTATCTCCAAGAAAAATGCATTGTCAGGGAAGCTTAAAGGCTTCCTTCAATCCCGACTGCACAGGCACTGCTGGCCTGGCGCTATTGAACGCTGGTGTTCAGGGGATCAGCATGGAAGTTGTGGCTTCAGCAGCCACAAAAGCTGCAAAAATACATTTTCTTGTGCAGAACTTGTCAAATTCCTCATTTCTTTCTTCTGTTTTCAACCTGCTTCCTTAAAGGTGTATTTTTTCCTTTAGCTTTCAGGTGTGTTTAGGTTTTTTACTTGAGTCTGGGAATCATTCCCTTTCCACACCAGTGGAGTTGTGGTCAGAGCCTCTGGTTTCCCCTGGAAGGTGACTGGCTGTTCCCTCACACTGCACTTGTGTTGGCTGAGCTGAGGAGAAAGGGAGGGGTGTAAGACATCCCAAGGGGTTTGAGGCAGAGCAGAAAGGGGATTTAGTGAATGTGGAACAGCTTCAGGTGAGAAGTGGGGCCATGTATCTGGGGGAGAAAAGGGCAGGGAAGGTCTTGAGAAAACTGCAATAAACTGCCTAAGGGCAAGGTAAGTTTATAAATCTGAGTGTACATTTTAAACTTGATTTGGCTGTTTGCCACACGTGTGTGTGTGTGTACATGTGATCATTTCCATGCACAGCTGGTGTGGGTGTGCAGTGCACAATCCCTGCTCCGAGCTGGCTCCTCTCGGATGGGGAAAACCTCCTGCAGCATCTGCTGGGAGTGAAATGTCGGTCACTGCCACAGTGGGTTGTGCCAGTGAACTCGCATTGGAAGCACTTGCCGCAAGGCACAGGGCCCGGAGGAACCAAAAGCGTGGTGGTGTGGTGTGTGGGTTCCCTGGGGAGCAGGGAAGGGTCCTGGCACTGCTCCAGCTGCCAGCACTCGGTGCTGTTCTGGATCAGGAGAAGGAGTGGGCACAGTTGGTGATGGGGCCTGGGCCTCGGCAGCATCCTGCGAGGTGGTGGTCCCTCTGCAGGGCTGGGGGTGTGGTGCCACCCTTGCACGGCCCCTCAGTTCTCGGGGCCGTGGTGCTGCACCTGCTGCAGCTGGGGAGCAGGACCACCTTGCCAGTATTTTTGTTTTCCCCAGATGGAGGAAGAATCTGTGGGATTAGGGAATGGCAGTGTGCCCATCTCACCCAGCCCAGCCACTGTCCCTGTGATGGATGAGGGTGCTCCAGATGTTGCTGAGGAATTTGCGCAGAGATGGTTCCTGCAAGTCAGGCTTTTACAAGGTGGATGACAAATTATTCTCTTCTAATTTCTCTTCTAAGCTCTTTCAGAGGGAGGAACCCCACTCCTCCAAAGGAGCCCAGTCAATTTTGATCCTGGTGATCACACCAGGCCCTGCCATGTACCCACACCCTGGCCCCACACCCCACTGCTGGGAAATGCTGGATCCTCTGCCTTGGTCTTTGGGATGAGCTGGGGGCCCACCTGGACCCACTGTTATTAATTAAGGTAATTATTCAGCTTAATGTGCTGCTCCTGGCCAGCTCGTTTGTGCTGTCGTATTGAGCAGCACAGAAAAGCCTTGGAGGTGTGAGGATGGGCACCCTGAGTCATGGCAGTTGTGGAGAATGACGTTACTGTGATTGAGGGAGGCTTAAAAGGTGGAGCTAGTAACAGATTTCCTTGAGGAAGCATCCATAGGCTGCAGACAAGGGGATTTGTGCCCTGGTTTAACCCTGCTTGTTCTGTGGCCCTGGAAGAGCAGCATCACTGTTGGCTTTTGAGCTAAACGGGGATTTTTGGAGAGGGTGCGGTAGTGGCACAACCCACGGGCAGCACCCGTGGGACTCTGGGCTGCTGGGAATAATGGCAGGGACTGGATGACAGGAGTCTGGTGGCCTTGGCTCCTTTGTGAGCCCTCAGCGTGTTGAGCCACACTCTCCTGCCCTGCTCTGCTCTCAGGGTACCGAGCCAGCCTCGGCCCAGGGCAGTGGAACACGCAGGGACAGAGACCCCTCTCCATCGCACCCCTCCCTGGGCCGTGTTTTCCTGTCTCTGATTGTAAACAGATTTGACTAAAGAGGTAAATGAGAAGGTAATTAGAGGGAACATGATGGATGAGGTGCTCTGGTGATGGGAAGCAGGAAACTTGCCCTCCAGGAGAAAACAGCTGGGAGAGTGTTCTTCAGCAGAGCACCCGCGGTGCCTCACGCTTCCCTCTGCAGCAGGATCCCGGGATGCAGTGGTGGGAGCTCTGACCCCTGGGGACACCCAAGGCTGCTCCAGGCTGAGACGAGCTGTGGCCAATGGCTGCTGCAGGCAGGGATGAGCCTGTCACCCGGACATCTGGACTTTGCCAGGGCACTGATCCAGGTTCAGTACCAGGTGCACGAGGCTGCTGAGCACCAGCGCAGGATTTAAAAGCAGGAAAGCAGCAAGGGATGAGGGAGATGCTGTCCTCAGTCTGTGGGGTCATCACATTCCTGTGCTCCATGGAGATGCTTGCCCCAGTGGTGTTTGGTTGGGCTGAGGCCAGGCTGGATTTGGCCAGGGCTGGGGGAATTCTGGGGCAAGTCCTGGGGAAGGAGGTGTGTGAAGGGGGAGGGAGAGAGATGGAGACACCATCCATGCAGTGAGTGACAGGGTGGGAGCCCCAGTGCTGGCAGTGTCAGGGAGGGTGGGAGCACTGCTTTCCTCCTGCTGGGAGTGGCAGGAGCTGCGGACACTTCCCCCTGGCCACGGGAGACAGGCACCGACCATCCTCACTGTGTGTCCAGATCCATCTTCAGCTCCACTCCCGGCTGAGCCTCCCTAAACGGGGAGAAATGAGTGTAAATCATGGCTGAGGAACATCTCCTGATATCCCAGTGGAGGGGCTGAGGCTGTGCTAAATACAGCGAGAAGCTGTCAGCACCGGGAACAAACCATCAGCTGCGAAATAAGTCACTTACACTATTGATTTTTTTAATTTTTTTTTTTTCTTTTAAGACCTTGCTCTCAGGGAAAGCTTTTCTCCTGGGGCAGGAAATTATTTGGAGGGGGAAGGGCTGGTTGGTTTGTGGTATTTTTTGTTTGTTTTTCTTACATTTAATTTTTTTGTGCTTAATGATTTGGAAAGAGGGAACTGTTCCACGATGACGGACACCTGTGATGTTGCTCCTCTCCATCGGGAACCTGGCAGTGGGTTCTGCAGAGGAAGGAGTTAATGGCCTGGAAACGGGCTTGAGTCCTCTGAAGAAATAATTCTTTTCAAGTCATTTTCTTCTGAATTTTATTCTTTGGAGACTTCCCTGTGCAGGGGCTGCTCTGGGCAGAGGCCTTTGAGTCCCAAAGCCCCCACGTGCTGGGGGTGAGGGGGAGGTTCCTGCTGCCTTTCCCACATCGTGCTGGGACTCCCAGGGCTCCCCAGGGTAGGGGGCCAGGGACACAGGGCTGTGACCATTCCGAAACAGGCAGGGGGACAAAGACACCATGTGTCCCTGCCCAGAAATTCTCCCATGCTCTCCCAGCCAGGTCATGTTGCTGGGAAGGGCAGTGCTGGCAGTGACACAAGGAGCCCATGGTGGTGCTGGTGTCTGGAGCAGGGTTCCCTTTACCCAAAAACCTTCTCCTGCTCAGTCTGTTATTTTTGATGCTGTTGTGGCTGTCACGCTGTGGGTGGGTGGGTTGTGTCTGCTCACCTGAGCTCCTACTCGCTGCCTCCCTGGCTGCTCCCTGCACCGGGGGATCCTGACAGGCGCTGCCTCTGTGGCTGGCTGCGCCCGGGATGATTTGTGGAGGAGCAGGCTCTAATGTTGCCTGGCGGGAGCATTGTTTTCCCGCAGCGCACGCAGACCTTTGCAAATAATCTAATAATGCAGGAATGTCAAACTTCAGCTGTGGAAGGAAATCCTTTTATACAGGAATTGTCAAGTCTCTAAACAAGTATCAGAAATGAGCTCAGTATCAATGTGGAGGGTGTTTATTCTGCCCGTCAGAGAGATGAACAACACAATTCACTCTCCCAGGCAGACACAGATTCGAGCGTTGGCTCCTGGACCTCAGGAGAGCTCAGTGCTGAGCCTTGGGGTGCCCCCACACAAGCCCTTAAAGAGGTGAATTTCAAAATAGTGCATGAGGCAGTCCCCAGTGCTTCAGCAGTTCTGGGGTTTGGGGTTTGAGGCTTTTTTTTCCAGTTGCTGGGCAGCTTTTGCTGTCAAAAGGGAACATGGGGTGTTGGCATTGGAATGAGCATGAGCAGCACTCGGGAGCCAGCAGGAAGGACCAATGCTCTTGCTTTCATTCTGGGTGTCCTCGGAAAACTCCAGATTGGAACTGTGTCCCTGGGGATGTTCTCTGTGTCCTTCAGGGTCTGGGGGTCCCCCTGAGGCTGATGCCCCATGAGGTGCTGCCAATCTGGCTGACCCCCATCCTCTTCCAACCTCACCCAGCTCTTCCGAGCTCCACTGCACCCTCCAGCTCTGCAGGTTGCCTTTGCGTGCTGGACAGGTGTACCAGGGAATTCACAAGCAAACCTTGTGGGCACAAGAGCTGTGATCATGGTGGATGCGGTGCCACTGGGATCTTTGCATGGAAGTGCCCATTGGCTTCCTCCATCTGGCGGAACTGAACAGTGGGCAGGAACCTGGCACTGACGGAGATAAGGAGTGTTTCATCCTTGAGAGCGAGTCCCTGGGCCCGTTCTGCTGAAAGAGAAGCCCTGTGAGGGAGGCGCCGGCTGTTCAGAGCAATGACGAGTGAGCAGATAAGGGACCTCATTACTCAGCGGGTGCCGGCTCTGCTCCGGGAGCCGCTGGCTCTGCTCCCGCTTCTGTGTGCGAGTGACCTCCCCCCATGTTCCTGTCAGACACACGGGCTCTTTGGGGCCGCGTGGCTGCACCTGCAGGCAGCACCTGCCCGAGACCTCGCCACTGATGGATTAAAATCGAGGAGACCCAAACCTTCTCAGCGCGCTTAAGACGCGGGCACTGGCACTTCCCTGTCTGCTGGGCCCTGCACGGCCCCAGAACCCGTTTTTCATCCACTGTGATAGCAGAAAATCTGTTGGAAATAGGACTTAATTCAGGCTCTGCCTCTGGAGGTGTTGCCGGCTCCAGGAGGAATTTATGCTCTTTGCTTGCTCCTGGCATGATTTAAATATCTCTGATGGTGTACAGGCAGGTTTCAGCTCTCGAGGTGCAGCTGCATGGCCTCGGCCCCCAGTGGGAGCTGTGCTGCCCTCGTGTCAGGGTGCAGGAGCTGGGCTGGAGCCGGGAATCCCTGCCCATGCCTGGGATGAGCAGTCCCCACTGGGTGACATCTCCAGCTCCTGCTCTGGCTACGCCTGTGGGTGGGTGCTTCGCAAAGTGGGGTGCCAAGTCTGGGGGAGCACAGTTTGTAGCTGCCATTTCAGCGTGGGTTTGTTTTTATTCCCTTGCTGGCCAATGGCAGAGGATGGATTCTGGGGCAGACAGCAGCCACAAACCTGGGCCAATCACCCAAAATGTGGGGCACGTGAGTGCTTGGCCTTTGCTGCTTCTCCTGCTGTACTTGAAGTGCATGAACCCCGTCTTTCAGTACATGAACTCTGTCTTTCAGTGCAAGAACCCCCTATTTCGGGGGTTCACGAACCCCATCCTTTGATACATGAACCCCCTGTTTCGGTGTGTGGGTTTTGCCTCCACACGTGCCTCTGGGAGATCTGATGCTTTTGCTTTGTCGGGATCCAGCCCAGAGCTGCTCCCTGGCACAGCTGTGTTTGCTGAGCAGCTTTACCTCAGGACGCCCGAAGTCCTTTGCCACTGCTGCTGCTGCCATCCCAGAGCGGGACCCTCTGATCCCAACCAGCCGTGGAAACTTCTAAATGCAGCCGGGCATGGCCGTGACGCCATTTGTCTGTCACCGATTCTCCCTCCTTCCCTCAGCTTTTAACTCCAGAGGGAGTAATGAACTTGGGCAGAGATCAATGCTCTGCTCTGAGCCAGGCTTTATTCTGACATGCAGCAAATGCTGCAGCAGGTACAACTTTTTTTTTAAATTATTGATTAGTAATGCAGGTACGAGGCAGCACAGCTCCTGCCCAGTGACCTGCCTTGCTGGAGGGGAATGGGAAGAATACCCCCACTCCTTCTGGAACCCTGCCAAGAGAAGGCTGAGGAAATACAGTCAGTATTTTCAAATCCAATTTAAAGAATCTCTTTGCAGCCAACATCTGTCATCTCATGGCAGAAAACACCTGAAATAATCTGATTTTTTCTGTTTATCCAGAGAGCAAATAATATCCTTTTGATTGCTCTGTTGCATACAGATACTCTTGTGTGAGTGACGCCTGCTCTGTGCCTCCCCCGGTGCTGAGGCCAGTGTTTAGGACAGGGATATGGCACCACCAGGCCCCTTGGTGAATTTTAGGCTTCTCAGAAGAGGTGTATGAATTGCACAGGTGCTGGTGCTGTGGTTGTGACCCGCTGTGAGGTGCAGCTCTGGAAATGTTGGTGCTGTTGGTGGGCTTGGCCTCAGGATTTATGCATCCAAAGGGACATCAGGATCTTACCCGTTCCATGAAATCCTGCTCGTGGCAGGAGCAGGGTGGCTGTTCCAGCTCTCTCTGGTGCCACCAGCCACACTCCAGCAGGGCTCTGAGGGTGCATGTGAGCTTGCAACCCACCCCGGCTGCAGATTTTTCATTTTGAGACAAATCTTGCACAGTCTGGGACAGCGATTGGGGTACACGTGGGGACGCGTGTCCTTGCTCTTCCTGTAACGTTTCAAAAAACCCTCAAACTGCCCCCAGATGCGCCCCGGCCCTTGTCGGTGAAGCCGGAGCACCGGGCACCGCACCTGGCCGGGCACTGCCCCTCCGGCACCGCATCTGCAGATGCTGGGCCGCCGAGGCCGGCGGTGCCCGGGGGTCTCGCCCCGCGGGGAGCAGGGGTCGGGGATGCCGGGGAGACACCTTTTCCTGTGTGGGACCTGTGGGTGCCGCGGGGCTCTGGCGATGGGGGTGGTCCCGGCAGTGCGGTGCGGAGAGTCCCGGCGAGGCGTGGGAGTCCTGGCGGGACGGAGAGCCCCGGGGATGCCGAGGGGTCCCGAGTGGGCGCGGCGGTGCCGGTAGGTCCCGGCAGTGCGGAGGAGGGGTTCGGGTGGGGCGGTGCGAGGAATCCCGGCGGTGCCGGGGGTTTCCGGCGGTGCGGGGCATTACGGGGGGTGTCCCGGTGGGGCGGTATCGGGGTGTCCCGGCGCTGCGGTGCGAGGGGTCCCGGCGGGGCAGCACGGGGGGGTCCCGGCGGTGCCGGGGGGTCCCGCGTGGGCGCGGCGGGTCCGGCCCCGCCCCGCGCAGTTTAAGAATGAACCGTGGGAAAAAAACTTGGGGGGTGCGCGCGGGCCGGGATCCCTCCGCCGGGCGGGGGAGGCTCCGGGCGAGCCGCGGCACCGCCTC
>VWPU01014124.1:0-36785 GCA_013398955.1 Callaeas wilsoni | reverse complement strand
GAGGGCGGGGGGCGCGGGCAGAGTTGGGGGGAGCTCGGGGTGAGCTCTGTGAGGGGGTCGTGTCAGGAGCCTGGAGATCCGACAGGAGAGAGAGCCGCCTCTTGTTGCGGCTCCCTGTCTCTCCCCTCTAGCTCTTGCTAAGCACTAAGTCATTCTCACTGACCCATCCTCTCCAGCTGAAGACAGAGATTGGAGATTCCCAGATACCCCCATGCATTGTGGTGTGAACATGCCCAGTGGGTCAGTCTCAGGTATGAGCTATAAATACGTCTAACCTGTAAAAAGAGTTGGGGCTGAACAATCAGTGTTAACAAAAGCAAAAAAGCAAACGGGTTTTTAAAAGTGCGTAACATGGTTTGAGTGCTCATGTTGTTTTCTGGAGGAGTTGTAACTGTCTGGGAGTGAGACTTGATTTTCATCTTGGGCATGTCAACATGAACTCCTGCACGTTCCAAATGAAAAATTGTGAGATAAAGGAGTGGGGATGGGGGGCGGGGTAGAATTACAGACTTTTCTTAAGATGATGCTTTTTTTACATAAACCAGTATATTCTTACTGTATTTGATTCTTACTACTTCTGTTGGAAAGAAAGGATATTTTCCTCTTTTATAAAAACCAGAACCTGTAACTGCTTGGGTTTTATTGACTTTTCCCCCCCTAAAGTTTACTTTAACTAACAGTTTTGTAAGGAGTATAGAAAACATATAAAGTCAACACCAAAAGCTACCTCTTTTTTTGCACTGTCAGAAATACCATGTAGATAAAGTAAAAAGGAATGCACATACTTTGGTAAGATGATTATGGTTATGAGTTTAGAAAAGACTCAAGAAATGTTTTGACATATCTTGCCAGCCTGCAAGCAAGTATTAAAAGGATCTTAATATAAAAACTTTACTGATACTGTATCCAAGCTTCCTTTACAGATCCTGTCAAGTAAGTGCTTGCTGATGTATCTCTTGACAGTCTTGCTGGCTGTTATATGGAAATAACACCTTGGATTAGAGATGCATCTTTGATTGCAATATAATAATTTTTGTGACACATTTCTTGAGTCTCACCTTTTTTTTTGTCAGTGATATTATTTCGCATTTATCTTTCTGCATAGCAAAATAAATAAATTAAAATATATTGCCCTGTTTTTCCATCTTCTGTATTGATTCCTAATTAAATGTTTGATTTTTAGAATGAAAGGTTATTCTTAAGTGCCAGTTTAAGTATCTTATTGGAATATTCACTGTATCTGTTAACCAGAACCTGCTTTTCTGAGAGCCGATGACATGAATATTAAAGTGAATCCATGCTCATCATATGGGAAGTAATTAATCAGATGTGTATTGTACAATTAGACTGTTCCTTTCATGTACCTCTGTAATAATAGTTTTCATTGTGTTCATTAAGCTTTCTATTATTTGTAATAATTAAAAATGTTTAATTATGATGTATGCAGCTTGAAACTTTTACCATGACTGTTTATACATTGTATGTACATGAGCAAGGCATGCGTAAAAATTGTTTTACCCAGGTTCTGTACAGGGGGCTGAAGGCTGTTGTGTGGGGGTTCAGAAGATGGGCAGCAGAGGGTAGATGTTGGGAATTCTCATCTTTGCAGGGTTTTCGTTTGAGCTCTTGGCAAGGTTCTTCCTGTTGGAAACTTTTAGCCAGTGGGAAGCACTTTCAGTTGTGTGTCTGATGACTCCTGTAATTGCACCATTGTCCCTTCCTGACGGCTCAGTTTGAGCCAGAGTTGACGTGCCCTTCAGAATAAATTATGTTAGTATTATTAGCAGAAATATTATTAAATATTCATGTTAATATTTTAGTTACTGCAGCTATTGTCCTTTTAATCTGGGAAGGGAAATGGCCTAATGACAAAGTTGTGATCCTAGCAACCTAGACATGGTGTTATGAAAATGTAATGTGCCTGGAAAAAATACTGCTTCCTGTTGCACAACAGACCCTTAAGCTTCTGGTAGTCAAAATTTAGCTTTGTTAATTTATAATTTATTATTGCAAGATCTTTCTCATTTCTCATTTTCTTAGCCTTTTCATCTGCTTCACGTGGAGCACACTGTTTAAAATGATTTCTTGTCTTTATGGTGTGAATATGATTTCAATGCTCATTAGTCTAAAGCTTTTTCTTTTAAATGGAGTTCTTTGTAACAAGAGATTGAGTCTTACCTGCTGTTTGTTTACTTTGTAGTTCTTTTCCTTTGGAAAATTTGATTTTTCTTTACTGGCTATTGAGATTTATTTTGCAGCTATTTTAAACGATCTCTCCATCAAATACGGCTTATTTTTTTTTCAATTAATCTGAAGAAATACGTACACATTAACATTTTAATTTGTAAATTAAAGTTATAGTTTAGTATCCCATTCTTTTTATTTTAGAGGAAATATATTTTTTTCACCTTTGATGTAGCTCTTTTCCCCTCTTTTCAGTACAAGTAGACAAGTATGATCTAGAAATTAAAAACCAGATAGTTCTTTGCAAGTTCTTCTATTTCTGTACTTTTATTCAATGGCTCATTCATCCACAGGGTATTTATGCAAGAAGCTGCAGATGCCAAAACCTGATTTATTCTTTTAATAAATTCTTTGTTTCAGATGCTTTGGTAATGCCTTCATCTCAGAGATTCACTCTTTCATTTTTAAGCTTTATGAGCAAATATGGACCACTACTTTTTAATTTCTTTTTAATTCTGTAGTTTTTGTAGATACACAGATATAATATTTCTTCAAAGGTTTCTTTGATAAGCAGTTACTATTTAAACTTTAAATGAACTACTACTCTTCTGAATTTTCCGTTTGAGACGCTGGAATACAATTCCTGATGTTTTTTCTCCAGTGCTTAAACACATGTTCTCTTAGCATGTGAAACAATTTCACATTTATTCTGTGCAGACAGGCAACTACTCTATCTCTGCTGGTGGTGACAGTGATTATTAGTCAGTTACTACCCTGAAGTCCTTTTTAGTTTCATTTATCTAAATGAATATTTACTGCTGTCTTGTATGTTTCCCCCCTTTTTAGGGTAAAGCCTGTCCAGAGAACATACTTTCAGTGTAAAGTTTAATACCTGAAGAAATACTGTACTTGTTAATTTGAATGCAGTTTCTTTGTCAAGCTCTGGGCATGAAGTATAAAATGTAGAAGTCTTTGGTAAAGTTTGCAGCTGATGAGTGAACCGGGAGGGCAGTGGTGGAACAATAGGTTAACTGCTCAGCAGTGTGGAACAGTTAACTAAATAGCTGGAAGGAGATCGTAAGGTCACCTTCAGTAGATCAGGTCCCACCTCACCAATATCCTCTACAGCACTGTCTGTTTGGAGGCATGAAACAAGCAATACAAGTACTCTTTGGTATATTTGTATGCCTTCACTAGTTTGCAGCTTGAGGACTTTCCCAGCCATAGTCTGTGTTTGACATGCTTTGAGTTTCTTGTCAGTTGCTTTATCCAATTTCTGTCTTAAATCCCTGTTAATTTTTAGTAACTTGATACTTGTAACTCAGTTGCAGGACTTGTATGTCTGTTTTGTGAAAAGTGGCTTGGATCTTTCTTTAGCTTGTTACTTGTAAATTTTATTTGCTACCTCCAGTTTCTTGCAGTAAATCATTCAAGTGATCATCCCTCTTCATGTCTTTGTACCTTTTGTATCCCGTGTTAACCATTTTCAAATGTGACTGTATTATAGTGTAGGTAAATGCAGGGCAGTGAGTCTGGAAAGGGATGGGTGAGTTGTTCCCTGTTAGGGAGGAGATGGTGGTGATGTCCTGAAGGCAGGGATTTGAGGACTTAGGTACTGGCATAGCTCTACGGCAAGACTGCTGATGTTATATAACATGAACTGAGTAAGGAGTGTTGAGCAGTGTGGATGTCAGAAGTTACCCTGTGATTGTAAATCGTATTTTAGTGTTTGCTTTCAAGCTAAAAATTTTAGACTTAGCATTTATTTCAAAATTATGCTTTAAACCATTTTTTGTAAGACTTCTTTGCACGTAAATGTTTTTGTGTTTTTCCAATACTGAACTTCTGGCATATGGATAACACTGGTCTCTAGTTCCTATGCTGTAGTAGAATTGCATTGCAGTGGCAGGGATCTTGACAGTGTGTCGTGTTCTTCCTTGTTGGATCATTTGATTCAGTTCTCAGCTGTTAACCTCATGGATTTGGTGCCATCTTAGGGCCTGTAGATAACAGGGAACAGGTGAAACTAAGGTGAATTATTGGGTGCTTACAGGCCAGGTATGTCAGTTTTCAGAATATCAGTGTCTTTTGGTTAGTTATACTGTATTAAAAAACCTAACAACCTGGATCTGAGATTAGATGATCCTATGGTCAATCTTAATTTCTGAGAAACTGGGTTTATTTTTTTGACTATCTTCTCTTTTTGCTGGTCTGCATCTTTATGTATACAGACTTGAGGGTAATGTACTGGATTAGGTGGCAGATCATTCAGAAACACTGGAGAGGAACATCAGATGCTTTTATTAGAAGCCTCATCCATTTCTTTTTGCAGTAACTCTTTGCAGTTTAAGTTGATGATGGGTGGCACTACATATTAATATTTTGAAAGTTTTTTTGTGCTTTGATTTTTGAATCTTTATTGTATGTTCAGAATATGAAAAGGTACAGTGTGACTTCTATATTTCATTTTTTTTCCCAGAAGTCTAATCTTTAAGTTTTTAGAAAGTACCTTTGATCATTAGAATAAAATTAAAATCATTAGTAGGTCTTTATTTGTTGGAGTCTCTGTTGAGGCATGCTAGAGATATCTGTGTAAAAGTGATACAGTCAGCTTAATATCATTTGCAGGATTCTCGTTGTTGACAGATAAAATAAATTACAATGACTTGGTGCTAACAAGAACTAGGTACAAATGGGTTATAATTTCTATACGTATGTCCAGCACTACAGTTACTTTTATGAAATGATATGCATAGAGAGTTACTGTATTTCTTTAAATAGGACAATTTTTTATGACTTCAGCAGAGCTAATCGTCCTGGAAAAGTCAGTGGTTTACATGTGGAGATACTGAAATGTATAAAATTATCTCTCTTGTCAGAGTAAACGGCTACTTTGTTTTATTTTTATCCTTCCTGTGTTCATTGTGTATTCCTTCTCTGTGTTATTTTTTCTGTGAATCTCAGCTTCCCAGGTTTTCTTGGTATTACCCAAAACTTGGTGTTGGTTGGTACTGGGAAGCAGTTTTGGTCTCCAGAATGCCAGTGAAGTGCAGATTGTGTATGTTACAGGAAGACAGTGGATCATAGTCGTTATGCAGATCTGCAGCATTGTGTTAGTGCTTTGAATCTGAGTGAATATTTACCCAGAATTTTTACATAGACCTTCCAGAGCTGAGGAGGAAGTTGGTTCTTTTGCCAGACTTCATTACAAGATACCAAGATGTCATGAAGTGACATCAGTTCAGGTGTGAAATACCGGCATCTTAGCCTTAGTGAGCTGCAGCTCAGTGCCGATTTGGGTGGATTTTTGTTTGTGCTAGATGGCAGAGAGTTCTTTTGACTGTGGCCTATATACAGAGCCTACACTGCAGCAGGACAGCTTGTAACCTTGACCCCGGCGCTCTCAGTGTGAGGGAAGGTTTCTTGGGGCAGTGGATAGAGAGAGCAAATGCCTGTGAGCTCTTTGTATTATTAAAGGATTGGAAGTGGTCTTAATTCTCTACAACTTCTGACATATTCTACATCAGGTATCTTTGTTTAATTTTCTTAATTTAATTTATGTTGATTCCAGCTGATGGAACAATAATCCTGAGTTACCTCCTGCTGGAAAAAATTAGAAACTTGATTCCAGTCAAGAGGTGCTCACATCATGACAGAGACACATGGCTTGTCTAAGCACAGTGTCAAAATCGGTTTGCAAGTGTCAGTTTTGTGTTTCGTTTGTAAGCACCGTGGCAAAGAGTAAACCTTTTACTTAAGAATTTAAACTAGATTACTTAATAAGAATTCTCACTTGCTTTCTTTATAAACATTTTTCTGCTCTTTTTTTAGACATGGACCGGGATTATGGGCATGGAGGCTATGGTGGCCCACGATCCATGGACTCTTACCTTAACCAATCCTATGGGATGGAGAGTCATGGAGGTGGAGGCGGAGGAGGTGGTGGTGGTGGTAACAGGTAAAATAATCCTTCAGTTGTCCCAAGAATTGATCAAATCCAATTTAAGTTTAAATCATTCTTCTAACTTAAGTGTTCCTGAGGCATGTTGTTATGATTTTGTATGAACACTTTCGTTCTGAGTCTTCATGTTTGATAAATACTGGCAAATACTAAACTGTAAGTGCTAGATTCTTGTAATAATCAGCATTTTTGTGGAAAAGTTTGACAGCGAAACAGTGTGTCTGAACGAAAATAGCAAAAGTTTTGTTTTTCAGTATTGTCTAGCAATTTGTAGCTGATTGGCCTGACATACCATTTCTGACATAGCAGACTAGACCTAATTGGTTTAGTGTCTTAGACTGAATCTATCAACATTCCGTTTTCAAGGAACATTTAGGGTATGTGTTCTTTGGTTTGAATGTGCAGTGCTCAAGTGATCTTGGTATTGAATCTGAAAGTCATGTCCAGATTATTTCATTGGAAGGTACTGATTACACTTGAAACTGTGTGCATGTTCTGGGCTGCTTTGTAAGGTAGATTAGTCTAAAACTAAAAATTCCGATGCAGTGGTCTTAAAGTTGTGTATTTAATGCTAGGATACTATTTGCTCTTTCAGATAAAAACAATAGGGAGCAGCTGATTTGATTTAGGTCTTAATATTGTATTCAAAGAAGCATGCTTTTCAGAGTAGTGATTCTATCTTGGAGGAGATAAAGTGTGAAGAAAACTTCGATAATCTGATGGTTTTCTTGTGTGCGCCCTTGAATTTTTGTCTGGCTGTTGCCAGATTACTGTATGGTTCCTGTCTGTAGTCACTGCGGTGCCACTGGGGAAGGACAATACTAAGCAGGGAGGCTGGAGAAGTGTTGTGTCTTGCTGCCCGGTTCTATTAAGCATTTTAGTTAAGTACAACTTGTTAAAAATGAACATTAATATTGATTTAAAAGTCTGAGCAGAGATTCAGGGATGAGCTGTACCTACCATATAGTAATCTGCATATGATGGAGGTTGAATGACTACTTGAACGCCAAAATGTCTCTTGCTATGTAACCTTAATATTATGCATGGGCTTTTTCTAGTGTCATTTTCTGTGTATCTTTGAGTCTTCTGGGATGAACATATTTTAAAATGAAGGCATTCAGTTTACTGTAGATACAGTTAGTAAGTTGAGTCTCTTATAGGTTATATTGTATCAGTTAAGAGATTTGTCTTTCCCGGCTGCTCAATCATCCTGTTATAACCCTGCAGGGACACTAATGTGTTTCCCTTACAAGTAGTTACAAATATTGATTTCTAGCCTGACACTGCCCCCATCCCAGGCAAAGCAAACTCTTGATAAATAGCTAAAGATTTTAGCTCTTTGTTGCTTTACTCTGAAATTCTAAGGACTGTTTTTATGTCCGCTGTGCATGCATTGGGGAGACTTCCAAATCTTGAGTTGCTAGACCTAATGGTCTGCAAGTGAAAGCTGGATACACTGAAGACCATGAACTCTTTTCATTGTGAGTTTGAATTTTACAGGGAAGAAAATTTCCAAAAAGAACAAATGTGAACAGAAGAGCATATGTAGTTTTCCTTTAAAATGAGAACTGTGGGATACTTGAAACTCACAACTGTACCACGAAAAAAACCAAAAGATTTTTTTTTTCTCTGTTCAGAACTAAGCCGCCTCTTTACTGCTGTTTAACTGTTAGACCGTGAGGGTATGATTTTGAAGAAAGGAGAGTTTGACTAGGCTTTGAATGTCTGCAGGTGATTATTTCTGTGAGACTAGGGCTGGGCTCTGATAATGTTTTAGTAAATAAATGTTGCTGAAAATTTAAGTAAACAAAGTTCAGATATACTGAACTTTAGAATTGTTTGTAGCAAAAATGGCTCAGATAGCTTTCTATCTGGTCATAGTGTGAATTGCCCAGCCCTAATCAAGATTAAACAATAACACAACTGTACAGATCAGTATAGTAATAAATTGATTTTAGTTGATAAATGTCAACTGATAACTTGTCTTTTGAAATGTATAACATTAGTAAGCTTACTTTTTTTTCTCCTCACTGTGCAACTTTTCCAGGTTTGGACCTTATGAGTCTTACGACTCCGGGTCTTCTCTGGGTGGGCGAGATCTGTACAGATCTGGCTATGGTTATAATGAACCCGAACAAAGCCGCTTCGGAGGTAGTTATGGTGGTCGATTTGACAACTCCTACCGGAATAGCCTTGACTCTTTCGGAGGTAGAAACCAGGGCGGGTCTAGCTGGGAAGCACCTTACTCCCGTTCAAAATTGAGGCCTGGGTTTATGGAGGACAGAGGAAGAGAGAGTTACTCTTCCTACAGCAGTTTTTCTTCACCCCATATGAAGCCTGCACCTGTAGGCTCTCGGGGGAGAGGAACGCCTGCTTATCCTGAAAGTGGATTTGGAAGCAGAAACTATGATGCTTTTGGAGGACCATCAACAGGCAGAGGCCGAGGCCGAGGAGTAAGTACAGAATCTTTTCAGATTCTTTTCACTAGACACTCTTTTAAACCCTTTCAAGACCACTGCTTTAAAATGAATGCACTGTTCAGTACAGTGTGGGGGTTTTGTCCAAGCAAACTATCATGGTTGACAATGTTGTTTATCCCCTTGAAGCTGTCTTCGAGTAGAACCCAGTCCCTCTTTCTGCTGAAAGTAATGAGTAATAGACTAGTTGATAAGGTTTGTTAAATCTCTCCTTTTGTTTGAAAGGTGAAGATAAAAGTAGTAGGTTTGGTCTAAAAGGGATTAAAAGGACTTTCATTTTTCCTTGTAAACACTAGCATCTCTGCTGCTGGTGGGGAAATTTTTGAATATTGTAAAAGTTGAATTCAAAGTCTTTTGAAGTTTTGAGTAGGTTAAAGGTGCAATGTATAAGCAAAAAATAAAACCCAGCTTGTGAACGCTAGAGCAGTTTTTGGTTCCCATAAAGGGAAAAGTTTAGCTAATTCTTTAATATGTTGAGTACATGTTTTATCAAACATCAAGTCTTCTTTTAAATGTAATTCTTGCTCTGACTTGTTTACTGGAAGGGTCATGGGGAGGAAATGGCAAAGGTGAGTGGTTAGCAGTTACAGAGATTCTTTCTCAGAATTAAAGCATGGTTAGAGGGGCATCATCAACTTGAAATCAGATCCTTCCACAGAATTGAAATTGATTTCCACATAGTGTGCCTAGTCCTCTTGTATTCGTTTTGAAGACTTAAGCTCTAAGTGCTTCTCAGTGGACTCCTTTTCAGTATAGGATGTCAAAGTATATGTCCAAGAAAGAACATGATTAACTGTATGCAAAATAGTGGATTGCAGTTTGAGGAAGTAATGCTTGATGTTAAGTGAGCTAGGGGAAAAAAATACAGCAGAAGAGAATAAAAAAACCCAAAACCGGACAGAAGTACCAACTTTAGGTTGATGGTGTCCCTTTGTCTTGGTTTTATAATCCCAGTTTTGATTTTTTTTGAAGCACGAAATATTCAGTGAACACCTTTCTGCCTGTGCCTCTAGGTGTAACTTAACTTTTAAAATTCCTGAGCGTGCTGTATTTCTCTGGGAAGTGATTCTTTAATTTTAAACTATCCAGCTTGTTGTAGCTTGAGGTGTAGAGGAAGATTATTTTTTACTGGGTCTTTTGTATTCTTAACTTGCGTGGTGGTTTTGTTCCAGAAAGTCTACTTCGCAGTATTCTTGAGTATTGTAGTTGCCATATTCAACTTTTTAGCTCAGATTTGCACATGGCTGTTAGCTGGCATGTAGCATGGTATGAGAAAAAGATTCTAATCTTCATTTCTCTGCTCATGAAGCTGAAAATGTTATATTCTTAAGCCTTTATGCCATTCTTTCAGAACTCATTTAGATCTGAAAGCTTTGTGCAGAGTTACAACTGAGTTCTTTTTTACTTTGCTTTTGAAATTTATCCTTTTAGTCTTTTATGTAATAAAGGAGAATGTAAAGGCTAGACTACTTACCATATGTAAAATGCATTGCACCTTTAATAGGTAGATTGTCTGTTTAAAAAAACCCCAAACTTTAAATTATGGAGCGTGTACTTCATGTCAAATTTGTGTCTGATGTAAATGTACCTGCTAGGCAGTCTGTAGGTATCTCAACTAAATTAATTAACATGGAGATCTTGTGCATGGACTTCTGATTATGGAAAGTGCCTGTTTTGGTACATTCTGCTTGTCATTTAAAATCTGCTTTTAAAAAGTCAGACTTTTCGGAAGTATTTTGAAGTTATTTTTATGTTCTTTTAATTTTAACAGTGTAATATTAATTCTCTTCTCATGGAAAGACCTATATTTCTGCTTATCCAAGTCACTCATCCAGTCTGTGGGCTCTCTTCTGCCCTTTATTAATCAAGTAATTAAGTTAATATTTAGAAGTATGTTAGCACTTTTGAAAATATTCCAGCTACCTCAATTCCCCTCTTCAGATTACTCATTTATTCCGTGTCTTCAGAGAGGTAACTTTCATATACAAGCGTTCACAAATGACTGTACATAATTTTAGAAACAGTGGAAAGGTTTAGTCTTTCAATGGAATTTTCATTCCTATTGCTGCATTGTTTTCATATCACTCTCTCCAGGCCCAACTTAAAAATTCTGATTTTATTGAATTCAGTGGAAAGATAAGTAGAAGAAAGAATGGGCTTCCTTCAATTAATCACTGTTCCACACTGGGCAACCTTCTTTACTCAGTTTTCAGATCACTACTATATCATTTTGCATAAGATGCAAAGCAAGGAAGCTTTTTTTAAAGCTTTTTTTTTTTTTTTNTTTTTTTTTTTTTTTTTTTTTTTAAGTGTTGAAAACTGCGTTAAGCTCTTTTTTTTTTTCCCCCGGGGGAGGTGGAATTCATTATCTAGAGAATCTGAAGAGAGGAGCCAAGATGTTAGGCTGAGATATGATAGATAAGTTCATTGCCTGGACAATGGTTCTGAATAAGCAGAAACACACTTTATACATAAGTATTCGTTCTACTGGACAAACACCCACAAAGCCATTGCACAACAGAATGTCAGACCAGGAGCTTAAGTTTTTCCTGCAGTTTGCTCTAGAACACAGATTTTAGTTAAGTTCACAGTTGTATTGTACCAAGTAGTTGTTTTATTGAAATTGATTTCATATAGTAATACCTTCCTCTTGGTTTCACAAATTTTCAGCATATGGGAGACTTTGGCGGAATGCACAGACCTGGAATTGTCGTTGACTATCATAACAAACCCAGTCCTGCAGCAGTTGCTGCAAGAGGAATAAAAAGAAAAATGATACCTCAGCCATATAACAAACCTGGTGGGACATTTATCAAGAAACCCAAAATGACAAAGCCTATTTTGAAGCTGAGCCAGAAAAAATCACCTAGTAAGTAACAAGTGTCAAAATTTTTAAGTTAAAATTACTGATTTTTTTATAATTAGAAATTACTTTGTTTTAATATTCAGAAAGAGGGCTGTATGTGCTGTTTTGTAATTCTTCGTTTTCCACCTTCGAAGTAGCCCACAGTGGATTTTATAAATTTACGTGTCTAACTTTTCTACTGCTAAGATAATTTGCTAAATGGTATTGAATATTTTGATGTGTTCGCTATGTACCATTGAAGACTATCTCATTGAGACTTCATGATGATACTTCCTGGAGGCAAATTTTCAACACTAAAAATAATGTCAGAGCTCAGGTTGTCTGAAGAGACAATGCCTGACAAATACTAAAATGTGCTCTTGCATCAGCCTGGGCCCTGCTAAATTCTTTGGATATAAAAAGTAGTGCATCAGCTGCAATGCAGTTAAAATAAAGATATAAGGCGTGGGTGAAGAGGAGAGGGAAAAGGAGGGAAACTGCAAAAACGGCAAAAACTGCTACAGAATAATTTATGAGAGGCAGAAAGAGATTGCTTCCACTTGTAACTGAAATGCTGTAATGATAAGAAGAACTGTAAATGTGATAGATCAACTATAAATAGAAACTGCAAATTGTATTAGTGATGCTTGGTTTCTTTAACTTCCATAAAGATATTGTGCAACTCTAATATTAAATTTTTATATTGTAGTCTAAGTTGGAGAAAAAAAGTCACTAGTGATGTTTGAATAAATTACTCGCTTTGAGGGAATGTACAATCGAGTATTATATATTATGAACAGTGTGTACAGCAGTCAGATTTTAGTTTTTTATGCTTGTGATTTCCTAGTAATTTTGATCTGCAGTGGTATGTAGTTTGGTTTCACATCACACCTGAAAATTGTTTAAAGTTGCTGTAGCTCATAACTTGCAAGGTAAATGCACAGACTTGGCAGAAACTTTGACACAAATTCTGGTTTTGTTATTCTGGTGACATTACGCTGTATTACATAACTGTTCCCTTAACTGTAATGTCAGGAGTACTGTACAGATTCCAGGAACTGGGTGTATAGAACACACTCCTCTGCCTTTTGTATAGGGAACTTTATTGGTGGTCTCACCAGCTTTGTTGTGATGAAAAGGGTCTGTGGAATGCACATCCACGTTCTTTCAGTACTTTGGACATTCTCCTTTCTAAGCTATGTTCAAACAGAACGCTTCTGATTTGTTATCTGATCCCCCTCACTGATTTCCACAATCCAGAGACCAATGTACTACATTTAGTGGATGTTACTTTAGGAAGTGGAGTGGGTAGTGCCTACGAGAATGCAGCCTGTGCTGTGGCTGTGAGATCAGGGGGAAGAAAATGTTGAGTAGTTCAATGCAGTTTCTGAAACTTGAACTGAAAGAGCTAAGCAGTATCATGTAGTTGAAAACTAAAAAGTGAGTGACAACTAACAGAAACTTGGATGCAATTGGTATTTATCATATGAATGAAAATATATCTCAAAATTGTACTGTCCTTTCAACCTTGAAATTCTTGTTTTGGAGTTCAATATAGGTGATTGCTTCTAAAAGTGTTTAGTTTAAATTTCTAAGGATAACTGATTTTACGTTTAATAGTATTACTAAACTATAATAAATCGTAAATGTAGACAATCTTCCCTGCATAACAAGCTGATTTTTTTCTAAATATCTTACTGTCTTAAAATGAATTGTCAGTGACAACACTTCTGCATTGTTTCTCATTTTATATTAATAGACATGAAGACATCTTACCAGGATTCTACTATAGAGGTAAAGATTCCCAGAACTGGAAAATGTTTTGACTCTTTGAGAAGTTCACATAGTATACCTTAAGACAAATAATTCTTAAGCTAGAGTTATAAAATTGAATGTTAAACTGTATAAGTTTTTCTAAATGTGGGAGGTTTTTTTCACTTTATCTAAAACTGTCTTACTTTGGTGGCAGTTGATTTTGAGTGTAAGATGTAGCTTGTGCAGATAGCCTGGAAAATGAATTTTAAAGTGTATTTATAGACCCTACCTGTTCTTGTAATGCACAAGAGAGCCTCTCATATGAACACTTCTCGTGTTGCCAAAGGCAGACTGCTTGAGCTCGTGCAGTTATGACCTGCTCGGGTGGCTACAAAGAAGATCACGAAACAGAAGTGAGGAGGAATGGCTGAGACATAAGACACATCAAGGAGAGAGGGTACACAAAGAAAGGATGAGTGTTAGAAGGTGTTCTCTGATAGGGTAGGAAGATTAGTCCCTTCCTTCAGACAGATCAGTTGCAACACTGTGTAAGAATGTTGTTACTAGTGAGCTAAGCGTTTGTGTGTATGTATCTCCTGGTTTAATGTTGCAAGAGTGGACTGGCATTTCCCTTTTTGAGTAACCGTATTAACACCTTCTCAACTAAGTAAGAGTCTGGATTGGAAGTCAAAATATTTATATAGAAAACAATTTTGATTGTGAAAATAATTCACTAAGGCTTCAAGACACTATGGAGAAATGCAGAGTACAAGTGTTTGTACACTGAGTTAAATAAGACGCTCAGTTGACTTTCTTTCGTTGTCATATTTAAAAAATAGCAAGTAACAGATCACTGGAAATAATGTAAGTTATGCTGCCTTTCTAGATTTAGAATGGCTTTTTTAATTTATGGATTTGACTTTATCAGGAAATTGAAGTTGATACAAGTGGTGCAGTTGTTATATATGAAGACTTTACAAGAGATGCATATGATCTTGGCTATCAGACTTTTGGAGGTAAGTCAGTTTGCTTTGTCAGGTAAGGTATTGTAGGTATTCTATTTGTGAGACTTTGAGAGAATAGATTTAGTAAGCCTGTATGTATGACCTCTAGTAGTTATTTGGTAGCATGACTGCTTGGTTTTTCTTTTCTAGAGTTTAAGAATTTAAGCTGTGGAAAAATGGTTGGTTGTAACATCCATCCATTACCTGGTTTGTTTTTTCATGCTTACTGTGTCTCTCCTCTCTGATCATTTCAATATGTTGTTGTTTGCCTTTTTTTTTAATTTTTGTGAAAAAAATTTGTGGTCTTCTATACTTGCTACCATTCCATTGCTTGAATGTTGTTCATCCCACTGGTTCCTCACCCATATCCTATTATTTATCCCACTAGCTGATCAGCCTCACCCTTAAACCCTAGGTGAGTCACTTTTAATAAAGTGGATTCAGTTATCATGGAGAGCTGCTGTCAGGAATGTGGGGTCTGTTTAAGACTGTCTGTACAGTCTTAATGAAACAGGTTTATTATTAGTTTAAATAAAATCAGTTCAAGAGTGTATTAACTGTAGTGCTTCCAGGCACATAGACAAAGAAATCCAGTGATAAGGCTGAAATTACTTTTAGTCCCCCTTTCCTTGTGTGCTGCCCTATTGTATATTGCATAGTCTCATTTGATGGCAAGGAGGGCTGGAAATTTGCAGCCAAATGAGTGTTTCTTTTCTTGAAGTAATAGTAAATATTTTGAGTTTATTTTTAAATTGTGTGGGTTTCTTTTTGTTTTAAAAGTTTTCATAAGTGCACTGAAGGAAAGAGGGAGTTTTTAGTTTATACATAGATTAAGGTCTCCATTCCCCAGCTTCTAACAGGACAGGCACTTCAATTTGTGAGCTTGAGGGTCAAAATAGAGGCCATTTCACTCCACAGAATATCATAACAGATGATTTTTACAGCAGTAAAACAAGTGATCCTTTGCATATTTCCAGGGTTGGTGGTAATGCACTAAATGAAATTTAAGTCCTGAGATCAGTATGGGAATTGCCTCTGTGGGTAGGTAGGTGGTTTTTTGTTTTCAATTTGATTTTTTAAAAAAATAGTCTTATGGACAGGAGTTTTTCTCCTCTCTGGATCACAGTAGATTTTGAAACTCTTTGCTACCAAATGATAAACCCTGGGATAATCAGGAGCTGTTAGTCGTGGAGATGTTTTCAGTACTCAGTGACACTTCTCGATCCATAGAGTGTTTTGCAGTCTTGGTGTTTGTGCATGATGCTGTCTTACGTTCCTTTCTGTTGCTGTTTGGATGGAGGTAGATTTCCTGGAGGCTGACCTCTCTTCTAAGGTTGAACTGTAAAAGAAAGCAAAGTGATCCTCTTCTTTCTGGTCTAAAACTACCCACTGAATAATATTCTAATTGTTCCCCTTTGTCCACAGACTATTAAAGCAGACGTAGGAAAGAAACATAAGTGCAGTTATGCAAAAAGTCAGTGTCCTTGGAAGTCTTAAATGTTGTAGACCTAAATTCTGTTCATTTATTCATTCCCACTTTTACTTACATGCCAGGTGGTAATGTAATCAAGTTCTTCTCTGAAGTTTTGGTTGGGTTTTTTGTTATGTGATGAATCTGTCTGTCCTTGTCTCTCTCCCCCCTGCCCCCATTAATTGGTTTATTTTTTTGGCTGAAAATCTTTGGAATATTTTTCTGTGAAATCAAGTGAAGTCTAGTGGGGAAAAATAATGAAGGTGTTGAATTTCAGTTTGGGTCCCATACCTTGAAGCAACACTATCTTGTCTCCCTTACGAGAGCCTTTGCTTTCGGTTTTGGGAACGGCCCTCTCAGTAGAAGAGACAGCCTTTAGATAGTTTCCTTTTATGTAAGGGGGTTGTAGCAGTGGTGCTCTAAAAACATGGGAGAGTTTTAAACAATGTGTTTTTCCCCATGCATTTCCAGTTACTGTTTTCTGGTCTCTTACTTGAAGAGGCCTTTGATAACTAGGCACAACAGGGAAAGATTTGCTTTAACTCTGAATTTCTTCTATGACTGTAAACCAGAGTGTAAGCTCTTAGCTACTAAGTTGAAAGCAAGTGTTTAAATTGGTTGTCTTTAGAGGAGGAAAACAAGGCAAAACTTTCAGGACATTAAAGAAAGCCATCGAACCATGTTGGTACAGGGTGTTTCTCTGCATTTTGAAGTGGAGGAGACAGGGAAGACAGGTGCTTCTGCTGTTGTTTGTTTGTTTTGGATTTGGTTTTTAATCCTTCGATTGTATGTTAAGATGGCAAAGGAGAAGTTAAAAGCGAGGAAGAAGAAAAGCGGCGGATTGAGGCCAGAAGAGAGAAGCAAAGGCGTAGAAGGGAAAAAAACAGTGAAAAGTACGGCGATGGATACAGGTTTGTGCTGTAACTTCTGTGTTGTGTACTGTGTTTTTCTTGCCCTTAATGCCTCTCTAAGACCACATCCTTTTTCCTTTGGTCTGATTTTAGGAAAATAAAATACAAGAAAGAAATGAGGGGGGAAAAACCCCACCTCCTTCCACACCTCTCAACTTCCCCCATTCCCCAGCAAAAGCAAAAAGCTAACCCAAATAAAGAAAAAACTCTCAAGCCAAAACTTGGCACCCAAATTCAATGGCTTACAAGACTGAGTGTTTCATTGGACCACTGTTGTATCAGAAGATGCACAGTTTACTAAGCCCTTCTCCCCCCACAAGTGCATCAGTACACACTTGAGAAGCAGATTAGAATGGTGCTGCTTGTGAAGTATATGCTCATGTTGACTTAAAAAGCTGTTAGAAATTGATTTCATTCTGGTTTTATGTGTGTGTGTGTGTGTGTGTGTATATATATCTGTGGTCAACTGTTTTGTAGCAAAAATAAATATATAGGTTTGTAACTTCCTTGGTCTTTCCCAGTGGCTGCACTGTATAAAACTGTTCCATGTCAGGGCAGTATATGATCCTGGCATTAGTGACTTTTCCTCATTCTACTGAGGCGATTGTATTTCCTTATAAAGATTATATAATTTTTGCCTGGAAAATGAGCTTTAAATGAATTCTTCTGATTACTTACAATTAGGAATTCATGACCTGGCTGGACTATAATTCTGTGCCTACAAGAAGTACTACGAAAGGTGACAGGAAGTAGAGAGCTGCAATAGATGGACTCACTAAATAATGTGGCTTATAAATACCTGGCTTCTGATTTCAGCAGCTTTTGTCTCTTGCATAGATAATTCATTACTCTTGACACTGATCTGATTTATGTTTGATTCTTGTAGCACTTATCCTTTATAATGGAAAAACTTGAGATGTTTTTTTAATTTCTTTTTCACTTAGGCTTCTTTAAAGAATACTTTTCCTGTTCCCTTTCTGATTGGGTTTGTCAAGTGTCACAGTTTTAAGGAGTTTTAATAGTAATATTTAATGTATTTCTCTTGATAGAATGGCATTTACTTGCTCATTTTGCAAGTTTCGAACGTTTGAAGAAAAAGAAATTGAGTCACATCTGGAGAGTGCAGCTCACCAGGAGACATTGGATCATATCCAGAAGCAAACCAAATTTGACAAAGTAGTGATGGAATTTCTTCATGTAAGACAGCTGTTTTTGATCTGTATAATACTTTTACATAAGAGTATAGTTAAAATTTACCATTTTTTTTCAAAGTATGCTTAACTTACCGTTAATCCTTCTGTAGCTGATGTTTGCTGCAGCACATACTACTAAAAGTTGAAGCAAATTCAAAGTCTGTAAAGTACTGTTACTTTTACAGTGAAAAGTAGTGCCTTAAGAAGTAATAGCAATTATTTATTGTTTGTTATAAACTATATTGAATTTTTAAAATTTGGTTTCATATTGGAATAGAAACAATTGTACAGCATAGGTATTTACAGTTTTTTTCCCTCTGTAGGAGTGCATGGTGAATAAATTCAAGAAGACAGCAATGCGTAAGCAGCAGACAAGTAACCAAACGGAAAATTCCCAAGCTACTGAAAAAGATATCATGGAAGGTGAGTAATGTGGAGCTCTCCTGGTCTTTTTTTCTTTCATTCTTTGGATTTGATAAAATGGATTGAAACAATTAGTTTCACATCTTTGCTGTACCTGGTTGGGATTCCTTGCTTTGTTTCTGATACAGTGTGGCATGTAAGCACAGCAGGAGATAGCAAACCTTGTCGTTTGCTATTCAGGTAGCCTTGTCAGAAGGTGAGAGAACATCATGCTAAATACTTGACAAACAATTATGTGGGCTTTGCCACAGTCTCATTCAGTATAAGGCACGAGGAGTACCAACAGGTGGATGCAGTAGATTGAAAGAGAGTGTAATAAAGCAGTAAGGTGATAGTGGTCAAATATGATAGCAAGGATTTGGAAAAATGTAAATAGGAGAGTTGCCATGGTTTGGAGAGACAGTGACAAAAGGAGGAGTTTGAGCATTTTTTGGTTACCCAAGATGCATCTTGACCTGAAATTTTTTCCCCTTGGCTGCCCTACGGACAGTTTTCTAGAGCATTTCATGTGTCCCTGCCTTGCTGTGCCATATACTCCCATTCTTTGCTTGAGCAGTTTCAGAGTATGTGCTACAGCCAGAGGGGACATCTTTGAGTACCTTTATTTTAGGCAATAACTCTGTTTCAGTATTACCTTTATTTAAACTTAAATACTAAAAGCTAGTTAAAAATGGATATAGGCAACCTCTTAACAATCTCACAAATTCTTTTGTACTTTACTTAAGTATTGGAGGGCCTGTTTTTCTTTGTGATGAGAATGTTCTGTTACCAAGCTAATATTTAAAATTGCAAGAGGAATTGGATTCATGTACTTCTTCCTGATGGTAATGGAGGGCAAAGAAATTAGTCTTTATAAAGGGTAAAGTAAGTGCAATTACTTTGGTCAAGCTTTGTTTGCTGTGTCAAAATTTGTATTTTTAAGGATATTGGTTATTGTTGATTGAAAATAGATGCCATTTTTGTACTTTGCCTGGGTCTCATGTGTAGTCTGTAAAGAGGTGAAGTTGGAGTATTGAAGTGAAAAACTTCCAATATTGCTCTCATAGAACCTAATTTTTATGCCTGAATTTAGGTGACTGTTCCTCAGTGGCTCAGTTTGACATGTTTCAACTGAGAGCTCTTAATTTTTGGGTGTAAAGCAAACAAGTTGCTTTTCCAGTTGCCTGAAGTAGCACATTTCATGTTAATGATTTGTTGTATCTTCTTTGGCAGGGGTTACAGCTGATGACCATATGATGAAAGTTGAGACTGTTCACTGCAGTGCTTGCAGTGTCTATGTTCCTGCATTGCACAGTTCTGTTCAGCAACACTTAAAATCTCCTGATCACACAAAAGGAAAACAGGTAAGATATTACATATCATTAAAAAAAAAAAAAAGGGCTAGCATAATCTAGTAGTAGGTGAAAAATGTTACAGTTCTTGGTGCAAGTAATTTCTAAGTTCTTGTTGATGTGACTTGTTCTCTAGAAACCTGTCATGTCCTTACTGCACTTCGTAAGTTTAACATCTCAGGAAGTAGCCAGCACTTAAGCACCCCAGCTAACGAAATGTTGGTGTGCTTAATAGCTGCCAGTAGAAAATCATGAGAAAGTTACGAGAAATGACTATTTTATGAGAATTTGTTTCACGGAGTTAAACTATTGGAAAAATTTTGTTACTCAGATTGAAAAACAAAACACATGGGTGTCTAGCAAGATAAACTTAATGTCTCTTTTCTTGGCAATTCTCTTTTTAATTTGAAGAGCAGTTTAGGATTGGCAGTTGTGTTGTATTTGTCCCTGTTATAATGGTAAACTTTAAGGCTGGTAGAAGGGTTGAAAGAGTAGCATGAGCATGATAGTAAGCATGATTGCTGAAGTTATGTTTTGTTTATATATGAGCTTCTGTGATTGTGGAATGTTGTAGAATGTTTTGGGTTGGAAGGGACCCTGAAAATGAGCAGGATCATCTTTGACAATATGCTAGGCTGTGATTTAAAAGCCTGAATGTTGTCTGTAGATGAGAACAGATAACTGGTTGTAGCTCATTATATAAGGTAGAGATATCTTTTGATCAAGTTGAAAGCAACGAGCCATATACACTATTAAACGTAATTGTGAACTTACGTGGTTTGGACTAAAGTACTAAGAACAAGCAGTTCATGCTGTAATATGTTCATTATTTTATTTACAGAAACCAACCATGAATTCAAATTTATGTGACAGTTGTAATAGGAACATGATAATTATTCACTGTCAAATTTGTTTCCTAGGCCTACAGAGAACAAATAAAAAGAGAGAGTGTTCTTACTGCCACCAGCATCTTGAATAATCCTATAGTCAAGGCACGATACGAGCTGTATGTGAAGGTAAGATGCAGATGGAAAGAAAATAATTAATGTTTGCTATTTTCTCCATGTCAATAGAGTTTAACCTCAGTGCTCTGTCCTTTAGGTAGCTCACAGATTAAATATACTTTTAATATATTCTGCCAGTCAAAAATCATTTTCTCATATAAATTAATTTGCAGCAAAAATTACCACCTTCAGATTCACCAGTTTTTGGTTGTCATTTACAACTTACATCTGGGCAATTTTTAATTGGATGCTCTTACTAAAAAAAACGCCAAACAAACTTTAGGCAAACATCAGCAGTGTCTTCAACTGTATGTGTAATGTTAACTGCAGAGCACAAAACACTTAGCAAATGACTCCATCTTTACATTTAGAAGCAAAAGCTCCAGTATGTGGGTTTGTACTGAAGTATAGTGTGCATACTACTCAGCTACTTTTTATTCCGTAGAATTTTTAGGATTCATGACAAAACCCAAAAGCTTACAACAGTAGTTGATGAGATCAGAGAATTTAATGTTGTAGATGTGTGGCCTGAGAAACAGGTGAATTCATTTTAGCAAAATGGAGGGGTTTTTTCTGCTGGGCCACTTACTTTGCTAAGTGACTCTGTAATACTATTGTTAGCTATTTCTGGATTACTTTTAATTGATTTATGATTTTGCCTGTGCCCTAACAATAGACTCTTTCAGACAAAGCCAATACTGTCTTTTGGAAATATGGCAAGGTATGAGCCAGTGCCCAAGTTAATTGTGATTTAAAATGTCAAATTAGTCATGTCCTGAAAAATTATATATGGATGGGTGTGTGAATCAGTTTCAGACAGCTGTTGTGTATCTGCTAAGGAAAGGTTGCAAATGGCCAGATGCCAGAGCCTGGAATATCTGCGGGTATTTCCAGCCACCTTTCCGAGTTCCTTATGCCTGGTATGCGTTGTCCAATACAGCCCCCTAGCGGGAGACTGGTAAAAGGGAGAATGGAAATTTGCTATTCATCAGTTCAAAAACTGAAGAAAGTAAAACTTGAAAGATTGTCTTCACAAGGAGACCACTGACGTTTTCAGAATGACCAGCACTGGTTGTTTTTATGGTGGACTGAACTTAATACGCTTTCACCAGGACCCACTCAGTGAGATGTATCTGGCTTCTGGTTATGCAAATCCCTTTCATCCTTATCCAAATGTGTAATGAACTGCAGACTGAAGTAGTTCAGTTTTCTTACACAGCATGTGATGGAGCAGAGCACTCATGCGTTCAGGGCCTGCAGTCTTCCAGGAGAGAGGAAATCTTTGTTATAACATGGTCTCAATTCTGCTTTCTTTGGGTTAAATCTGAATTTGAATTTGAACTTACTATTTCTCTTGATTTTTAGAATAGTACTGAAGCCAAATTTTTGTTTTATGGCATTTGCTGAATATTATTATAATTCTCTAATTTTTATGTAGCCACCTGGAAGATTCTGCCTGAGAAATGTAACTGCCATGAGAAAAAAGGGCGAAATAGGACAAGGAGCCTAGCATTCAATTTTTCTTTTGTATCTTCTTTTAAATAATACTCTTACAATCCTAGTCCTGGCGCAGTTGTCGTATGTTCAGATCAGACTTGCTTTATCAGATGTATGAACATGGAAAGAGCTTTAGCCAAGAAACTCCTAATAGTTCATGCTGTTATTATTAATCGATTATTCACAGTTCTTGAGTATACAAACAGGGGAAGACTGAGGTATGTCATGCTGAACTAGTGTATGAAATGGAGAAAATATGAACCCAGAATGCCAGTGTGTTTAAAGTACTGAGAAAACTGATAATTTTTCTAGGTTGACAATGGAATGAATTTCAGGCTAGTCAACGTAATAAAATCTATATTTCTTTTTCATTTTTTGAGGAGTTTGGTTTTTTTTGTAGAATTATTCAGAGTGAATAAAGACTAAATAAGGAAAAGCAGAACAAAATTCTTCTGTTCCAGTTTGGTTTTAATTGGGAAGAAAAAGGAAGCAGCTGTAGTTCTTAATACATGTTGAAAGTTTACCATGTAATTTTAATTTCTGAATGTTGAAGTTAAATCTATGTTTAGCATACTTGTCTTTTTCTCAGTGCCATTTCCACTTTCATTGAAAGAGTTTATTGGGATCCCAGTTTCCCATGAGCATAAAGATGTGGTATTGCTAGTTTTAATTCCAACTTATTTTGATTTTCTTGCAAAAAACCCCAAGTGTTAAAAAGCTGTATAAAATAATGTGTCATTTCTTAGTGGCTGTCTCTTTGATTCACTGAAATGATGGGTATTATTTTATATTTTAAATAAATACTCAGGTGTTTGTTTTCAATCTTTTACTTCAGGGTGAAAATCCTTTTGAAATTAATGATCAGGCTCAGGAGCAGCAAACAGAGGAAGAAGACAAAGCTGATGAGCCAGCTGAGGGTGAGGAAGAAGAGGAAGAAGAGGAGGAAGAAACTGAAGAACAAACTGACTTCACTTTAGATCACACTGAAGATAACTAAGTGCAAGAAAATAAAAATACATTAGTGGGGGAAAACCAGCTTTTTATTCCTGCTCTAAAGTGGCTGAGACTTTTTAATAGTCTCATGGAGCTGAAGATTCCCCACCATATGCATGCATTCCATTCCATGGAGAACTTGTTTATATAATTCCTCTGTGTTTCTGATTTTGTTTAAAATGAAATTAAGACTATTTTAGTTGAGCTTTTTATAGAAAACTGACTGTTAAAGCTGATTAAAACATTGTGTTGTATATTTTTTTAAGCATCCTATTTTTTTGGTGTGTGTACTGAAAGTCGGATATAATAACTTCTGGTCTAATCAGTTGAAAAGGAAAGCGGGTCTGTGGGGTAAATATTTTAAAAGCTTAATGGTATAAGCTTATAAATATTTACCTTGTACTACAGAATGAGTAACTTCAAAAATTGTGCTGTTGAGTGTGGCTGTTTGGGGGACTGCATTGCACTCTGTATAATAGAATATGTGTTTATAATATGCCTTGTAGCTTTTTGTGATAAGATGTACCAGTTTGTAGCAATAAAATACTTAAGAAATATTACTGTTTAAAGTGTCTGTAGTTTAAGTATTTCAAAAATTTCCCCATGCTGACTACTAAACTGGTTTCAAATTAAATTTTGATTGATACTACCATTGAAAGTTGTAGTTGCATCTTAAGTGACTCATTTATTGCTGGGTTTTGATGTACTCAGACTCCACCTACGAGGACAGGTAAGTACTTGAGCCCTCATGGTGTGCCTGGGGGAGGTCTGCTTTCTGTGCGTTTACATGTGGTATACTCTTGTCTGTCTTAGAAATTATATGTAAGCACACCCGTGTTTTTTCTACAGTTCCTACTAATGTAGCTTTTGACTAATGAGAACTGAAAATGTCTGATTTGACTGTTTCAAAGTGCAACGAAGTAACTTGCACCATTTTTCCCTAAGTAAGATAACTTGACACAAGTAACTACAATCTGTGGTGCTTAGGGGGAATTTTTTTTTTTCAAAATCTCATCATAAATGAAATGTTGCACATTTCTTTTGGAGAGCCCTTATGTTAATATGTAGTCATTGCTGTGCAGAGGTGGTAAATACTTACAAAACTTACATATATAAATACTTATAACCTCACCTGCAAACCAATTCGCTTTTTTGGTGATCTGTTTTTGCACTAGGGAAGGTGTTTAAGAATTATGGAAGAATATTTGATTCAGATATTAGACCACCTGAAATCCTAATAGCAGTCAACTCAGAATGCTGTGTATTGCAGTCATTTAGCTGTTGCCTTTTTTGTAGCTTGGAGAGTAGAAAATACAACAACGCAGTGAGAAAAGAGAGAGGAAACTGAGCTTGCTGTCTTAACCTCTTGTTTAAGGCTTTACAATTTCTATTTTATATTTAAAAAATCAGCATGATGTAAAGTAGATTGTTGTACCTGTAAGTATCAGCTTGGAACCAGAAGTTAACATGGGTTGGTTGAAAGATGGGTTAAGCCTGCAGCTGTTTGAACAGTGTCTCTTTTAGCGATGTAACCTTAACTAGATCTCTAAATACTCCTATTCTCCATGTTAAGGCTAGGATCAAGATTCATATTTGCATTGCTTTTAAGGTGTAATCTCCCCTTCTGCCTTACAAGCTGGCCATTCAACTATTTGTGTTCTACTTGTAGGTTTCTTGCCTTACAAGAGAAAGATGCATCTTGTAATCTCTTCCCAGACAATTTAACAGGAACTGTATCAATGTTCTAGAAACTGGCAAGAACTTTAGCATGAGAATTTGCTTGCAGTAGTTAAGAGAATTGAGACGCTTCCCAAATTTCTGCAAGTGGTGAGTTTTTTTTTCTCTTTGTCTATGGCTCCTTTATTGGAGAGAAATAAGTTGCTTCTACTCAGCTAAGCCCTTCCCCTTAGGATCTCCATACTTTATTTCCATTGGTGCACTGATTTCATCCATGATGACTTCAGGATCTTTGAATTCGAAGCATTCATGATTTGACTGATACCTAAAATACCTAATTTGCTACTTACATTAACAGTTCTGTGTTAAGAGATACCGTAAACTTTGATGACAGATTTGAGGGAGTGGGGCGGACAACTGCTGACTATAATGGACAAAATTATTCTATAGGCTTAGGAGGACCTTCAGATGGAGTCCTTGGGTCCCTTTTGTAGCTAATGTTTCATCAAATTAATTTTCCTAGATCAGTGAAGTACAGCAATAACTTCAGAGGCACTGATGGCTGCCCGTTCCAGGTGACACCACTGGTAAGGCACACGCACACATGCAGAGACTCATTCCAAACTGCGTGGAGAATGCGTTTGTTTGTTTCAGAATCTCAGAAATGAAGACCACAGCTTTTAGGCAGCTCTGGTGAAAGATGCCTCCTGATTTACACATATCTGCTCAGAGACCTTTACATTTCCTTTACATTCACCAGCAATGTGCTGTCAACTGCTTACTGCTCACAAGTATTTGATTGCAGTAGGGTACGCCTTTCTCTGTTTCTAAGAACTTTCTTGAAATGTTGACTATCATGATTGATACAGTTTATAAAAAGGCAAAAAATTTGGGAGCGTCTTTGTATCCCACATCCCTAAAATGCACTTTAAATGAAAGATCACTGAAAGACTGGACTTGACATGTAGTTGATGTTTCACAATCCAGATGATAACTGGTTACTAATGGTGTTTCTTGGAGTCAGTTGATGAAGGAAAAGCAGTTGGAGTATAGGCAGATAGGTCCTGTTCTGAAACTAATATTGAGAAGTTTGAAAAAACTTCGGAGATGGTAAAGTGACATCAGGTGAAAAGTATTTCAGGGTGTTTAAAAACATCTTTTGGGAATAAACGCTGTCCTACATGATAGGCAAGATCTCTCTCTAATCCTCTTTCAGTGCATGAGGTGTATAACTTTAGTGTCTCGAGTGGAATCAATAGAGGAGGTTTGGTGCTTCTTATATGAGTAGACAAAATGGAATGGAATGTTTCAGATGATGATTTACGTTGCACAAGAGTGGCAAGGTTTTGACTTGCACAATGATACTAATTTTTATTTCTGCTGGAAACATCCTGATGTGTTTTTAATCTCATAGGACTGAATGTGTTCTTGGTTTATAGTTGTGCTGAAGAATACATACAACTTGTCTCACATTTTAACTACTTCTGGAGCTAGAATTTAAATCTTTTTGCTCTGAGAAATGTTGACAAATACTATGTGGAGTTTTGTTTGTGGTTTTGTTTTGTTTAGGGTTGAACTTGCAAGGTAGCCAGTAGAGTAGTAAGAAATATGGGCACTAGTCCTTGCAGTTTACACACATGGAATATTTGCCATATGTGCATGCTCTTATGTGTATTGCAGCCCAAATGCACTAGGCTTTTTATATACGATTATTTTTTGCTACACAGTATAACTGTAGGATGATTAGTATCATACTTAGGTAATACTTGGCTTGTTTCCATGCTGTGTGAAGGATTGAAATCTTGAAACAAGCCTGTAGATTCTCTTGCTTTGGCTTTTCCTGTTTTTCTTACGGTTAAGAATGAGTGAAATCAGTTTTCAACTTGAATAGTGGCTTTACATTTTCTTGCTGTTGTCTATCAGACTTTTACAAAAAAAAAATGAAGCTTTTCTTTAAATGTATTTTTCAGCTTCTAGAATGTCTTCTGCTCGTTCTAAGTAGCCCTAAAATAGAGGATACAGAGCTTTTCTTCAGTTGGTTATCCTTGTACTAACTGAAGTCCTCACCCACTCAGCTTTTAAGATTGCAAGGAGAAACTTTATTTAAGGAATGCCCCTAGCAATCAGGGAGTTGGATCTCTCCTAGCCTTGGTAAATCCCACATCCTCTTGAGACAAAAGCCTGCAGTCAAGTCCCTCAAATCATGTGAGAGGATTAGAATGTTACATCGAGTTTGTTAGCAGTGAAGTTTGTTCTGAGTTAAGGATAAAAATGAGTAATATACCATCTGTTTAATTTTTTACAGTTAACTTCTAAAACTGTGTCAAGATTTTAGGCTTACAATAGTATACTTCCCCTTAAAATTAAGTCCTGCAGCTCATTTCAAACAAATTTGCCAAGTTTAAAGTACAGTTAGCTGATGAATAATAAGCTTTTCTGTATAAATAAAATGGTGTATAAACTGAAGTCCAACATCTAGTACGAAAGAGCTTCTGATCATCGTCTCCAAATCTAAGCTTTCCTCATCCCATCCTTTGGTACTTCAAAGCTGATGCCGACAGGGAAAGGAGTAAATACCCAGAGGGTAAATTTGAGCATCAAAATCTGCTGAGGCAAAAACCAAAGAGAAGACTTCTTAACAAGACCCCACAACCCCTTACTGTCCTATGATTCTGATTTAAAACAAAGTCCTTTCTGTATGCAGAAGTGTGATTGCGGGTTTTTTGTGGGTTTGGGGTTTTTTCTTTTTCGTGATTTGAAGATTATGAAGTGTTATGGGAGAACAAGGAACAAGTAACCTGCTTGCCTTTCTGGTCCCTTGCAGGTGAAACATTTGGCTATTTGCCACAAATGTGCCTGTTCTTTTTATGGAGACTTACCATCTTCTTTCCTATTTCCCCTGGACATCTTCCTCGTGGACTCTAGAACATGTGTTCCAAACTGTTGCTGTGTTTGTAGAATTCTTTATATACCTAAAGCTGTGAAGGTAAGTCAGCAATGTTGGGAGTTTTTGTGGGTCATCAAAAAAGCTAAGGATGAATAACATGGTCGCAGGAGTAATGCATGTAATGTGAATAAGCACAACCTACTGTGTATATAAGTGAATATTTGTCAAAGATTTTGAAGAGCAGAACAGCTGTATGGACTTAAGAAAAGAGCCACAAGTGTTAACGTTCCCCATTTAAAAAAGAACATTTTGTTTGATGTGTAGTCCTTTTCAATCTCCTCACTTCAGACAGGTCATAAGATAGATGTCCTTCATCACCAACTAGTAACATGGTTGTCCACATCCTTTTGTTTTCTTTTGTTATCAGTAAGGTTGCTGCATCATTAACCATCAGTCATTAAAATTCCTCCAAATATACCTGTAAATCAGTCTTCGTCTTTTCAACACATTGGAGCCTGTTTGAATGTCTTAGAACATAGCTAAGATGAGCTAATTAGCTACTATACATGTGGGAGTGGACAATTAACAGTTGCCTTACCATCAGAGTTTGGGTCAAGCAGTGCTGAATGTTCTATAATACTATTCCTCAGAGCTTCTTACCCGGACCTGCTCTCCATAGGTAGCATGGGGATACTAGAGTCACTGAGATGGAGTAATGTCTGTGGTGTATCTCTCTTCTCGACCTGCAGACATCTGCTGAGTGTCTGGATTTTGCATTTCTGGTCAGATTTTGTATTTCTCCCTGACTTTCTGTAAAACTATGCGTATCATTTTGGGTCAGGCCAGGTTGCAGGCCAGTGTTGTAGCATTTCCAAAGAGAGAGGCTTTGCAGGATCTCTAGGGTATCCCATTTCTGATCCTGACTGACTGAGCACCCTCTTGGTAAAACACAGGTGCTGTGTGAAATGGGTATATACAAGGGATGGTGCCTTCCTCCTTTTGTGTCCAGTTCCTAAACCCTGCGTTATAAATGTCTTTCAGTGAAGGGTTTATTTCTGCAACTGCCACCAGCAGGGCTTTAGGAAACGCAGATCTTGCTTGACTAACCTGGTGTCCTATGTCAAACTGAGCTGCTTAGTGAATGAGGGAACGACTGGATGTTACCTGTCTAAACTTCAGTAAGGCCTTTGACACTGTCTCTCACAATATTTTCCTTGAGAAAAAACTGGCTGTTCATGACTTGGGCAGGTTCACTCCTTGCTGGGTAAAAACTGGCTGGATGGCTGGGCCTAGAAAGTGGTGGTGAATCCAATTGGCATCCAGTCACAAGTGATGTTCCCCAGTACTGGAGTCCAGGGCATATGGGGATCGGTTCTGTTTAGTACCATTATCAGTGCTCTGGATGAGGGGATTGAGTACACTCATTTTGCAGACTTTCTGCCCAAATTGAGCAGGGGTGTTTCTCCTGGAGGGTTGGAAGGTTCTGCAGAGGAATCTCGACAGGCTGGTGTCCTGAGGCCAGTGGTATGAGGTTCAGCAACACCACGTGCCAGATCCTGCCCTCAGGTTACAATGACCTCATGCAGTGCTATGGGCTTGGAGAAGCATGGGTGGAAGATGCCCACAGGAAAAGGAGCTGGGGGTGCTGTTTGACAGTGGCTGAACATGAGCCAGTGTGTGCCCAGGTGGCCAGGAAGGCCAGTGGCATCCTGGCCTGTATCAGCAATACTGTGGCCAGCAGGACCAGGGCAGTGGTTGTCCCTGTACTTAGCACTGGTGAAGCTGCACCTGGAATACTGTGTCCAGTTCTGGGCCCCTCACTACAAAAAGGACATTGAGGTGCTGCAGCATGTCCAGAGAAGGGCAGCAGAGCTGGCAAAGGGTCTGGAGCACAAGTCCTACGAGCTGCAGAGGGAGCTGGGGATGTTTGGAGTAAAGAAGGCTCGAGGGGAACCCTATTACTATCAACAACTACCTGAATGGAGGTTGTAATGAGGACAGCAGTCAGTCTCTTCTCCCAGGTCATGAGCAGTAGGACAAGCAAGAGGAAACGGCCTCAAATTGCATCAGGGAAAGTTTAGATTTGGTATTAGGGAGATTTTGTCACTGAAGGGTTTATAAGCTTTGGAACAGGCTGCCCAGGGAGGTGGCTGAGTCACCGTCCCTGAAGGTATTTAAAAGACATGTAGATGTGGCACTTAGGGTCATGGTTTAGTGGTGCACTTGGCGGTGTTACACTAACGGTTGAACTCAGTGATCTGAAAGGTCTTTTCCAACCTAAATGATTTTATGGTTCTATGACTGTCAGTAGCATGATGTTAAATAATATCAGAAGTGTACAGCAATTATAATTTAAAGAATATCCCTCATTCCATCAGTTGCTTGGCTGAAGGTAAAACCTTGTGCAGCCTGTTTCTACTGTTTGAGTGCACAGCAGTCCTAATGCTGGAGTTCTCATCCCACAGTGTACCAAGGGGTTAATTTGTTTCCATCACTGGGGATTTGAATTCCTTGTCTGTGCTGAGGTCACTGTCACTGTTAAATGACAGATGTCTTTCTGAAAATCCCTTGCATCTTTCCTTGTGTTGTAAAGTTCAGTGACTGCAATAACAGGGTGTTGTTCTTTAATAACTGTTAAATTTATTCTTTAGAGAATTTACAAAGATGTCCTATTGCTCTGGGAGAGCTCCCTTGATGCCGAACTCTGCATTTTCTTTTTGCATAATGCCTGCAGATTTAGAGCCACTGTACTCCCAGTTGTATAGCTTCTGTATCCCTTGTTCAGTGCTGCTGAAATACTCGTAAATCTCCTTTCTTCTAGTGGCTTTGTGCAGCAGCTGGGGTATGACAATAAGGTCCCTGATCTATAATTCCAGACAGCCCCGGAGGGTGAACAGATCGACCAATCCTCATCCCCAACGTAAGCCCAGGGAACTCACTGTCCCTGGGAGGTAGTTGTCTAATGCTTCCTATTTGTATTCTGCATGAAACTCTTCTTGATGCTGGACTGTTGTTCACTTACAGAATTATCCAGTGCACAGTATATAAACTCCCACTAGAGATTGAATGCATGTAAATAAAGCATGCCTTAAGTCTAGCATAATGTAACTTTAAGTGAGAAGAAATAGACTCAATCTAAGCACCTTGTAAAGCTGCATTCACTGCTAAGATCTGCACAATGCAGTCACAATCTGCATTTCTATGTCACACGGATAAGAGGTAAGGAGGACAGCTGTATAGGTTTTCTAATTCCAGGGATTTCCTGGCTTTTTATTGATTTGATGAGAATACAACACTGGCTTTTTAAAATAACAGCTGTTTTTAAATACTCTTGTGGAATAGCAACATTTATGTTGTAACAAAGAGACATAGTTTGAAAAATGTGATTGATTGACCTTTATGCTACACACGCCTCATGAAAATGTTACTTTATACTCTGTTTTCACACCACCTAAAAGCCTGGCAGGCATTTCAGAGTACAGACAGAAGATGATCCCTGCCCTATAGCTGTTGCAATCTCCTTGTAATCTCTAGCTGTATTCACTTCAGCTGTATGATTTTTGCAACTTTCATGTCCGTGTAGCAGGATTGACATATATTTTAACTATAAATTATTTAGAACATATCTGCTTGAAAGCTAGTACTCATTTACTCCTAAACCTCCATCATCTGCTTAAACATTGAGATTAATGAAGCATTAAAGGCTATTTTTAAGTGTGAGGTGTTAGGCACACGCTATCAGTCTTTGATTGCACTTGGTTTATCCAAGCAGCTTTAATGCTGACAGAATTGTCAGACTAATTTTATTTTCTGCAGCAGCTTTAAAGGAGATTAAACTGCTTCAGTTTAGTGATTTGCTATTTGCCAGAAAAATATGTTCAGTGTATGGGAAGTAGTCACATTTTGATACAAGTAGTGTGCTCTGTGCCAAGGCCCCACCTGCATCAAGGCCAATGGCAGCAACAGAGGCAGGGCAGCACCCAGCCTGCTTTAGGAAGATTGAGTGTTGGATACCTCATCAGCACTACTCTTACAAAACTGATGGTGCTGCTGATACTACAGAAATACAATTCCATAAATGTTCTGTGAAAGCTGATCTCTAAAGAAAAGATGGAATCTTTTATTATTTTAATCTGTAATTTCACGTTAGTTTCTTGTGCATGTTTTTAAGACCTGGTAGTCTTCTCTGTAATTCCTCCAGAGAGGTAATGTGCCACTGATCTGCTAGAAGGTGTAAGAATAGCTTACTTACAGAGGACAAACCATGCAAGTCATATTTCAGTCCCCTTTGTAAAGATAGCTCTACATTTATGGTCTTTAACCTGTCCTTTCTCAGATGGGAATTCAGGAAGGCTGAGAAAAAAATCCTATTTGAGGTGTTATTTCAAACAAAGGATTCACTTTCCCAAGTTAAATATCAAAGCGTATAAATTCATCTCTAATAAGCTTGGATTTGTACTGAGTTAAAGATTATTAAACTGCAGTAGCCTGTTTGAATTAGGGTGGTGTTTGTTTTCAGATGATCTAAACAAAGGATATCTCAAGCTCTGAAAGTAAATGTAAAATAATCACTGTCTCCTTAGTCTTAGTTAATTGCAGCAAATTTAATAGGGACAAAGTCCTTGTGAATGTAAGAATGTTTACATAAAACACTATTCAGAGCACTCAAAGTTCCGTGCCAGAGCACTGTGGTTTCCTAATTGCTTTTGCATAAGAGCTAAGCACTGTGCTTGTTGAGGAGATGGACATTATTGGTTACAGTATTTGTGGAATGTATGATGTAATTAACATACTCTTGGTTAGCTAAAATGAACTTCACAACAACATTAATTTGTATTTGTTTTATTCTTGCTGCTCTCAGGAGGTTTGTTTTATTTGGAGATTGATGACAGTATGATTTTATGGACATTAAATATGGCCAAAATAAGGAAAGACATTCATTGAAGAGAAGTAGCTTGCTTCCATTTCACAGTTTTCAAACAGTCAGGTTATCATTTTGTTTCCAGCTGAAAATGCTCACAGACTTTGTCAAACTTCTTTAACAGTGTTTGGAACATTTTTCTTTATGATTGAGAATGGTTTTCAAGAAAGTACAAGTATTTCAAAATGTTTAAAGTATGAAAGATAATGGCACGGGACATTTTTAATGCAGTGGGATTTTTTAGTGAAAGTTTTATTCTTACAAAAAGGCATTATTTCAAGCAAAAAGCCCCCAACTTCCTGCCTTACAGAAGTTGTGGGTCTCAGAATGTGAATTTTGCTTGCTGTTTTACTAGATGCTGTAGCCTTTACTTCTTTTCATCCATATCATAAATACTTATTTAATTTCCATGGAAGTAAGCTGAAGGAACATGTCAGAATCAGAGGCAGCTAAATCACACATATTTGTTAGGATATGATCTTCATTTACTCTTTTGCTCTCTTCCAAGTGTTTTTTGCTCCATTCAGAATCTTTCATGTCTCAAGCCTGTGGAGGGTGCCATAATGTGCCAGGGTACCCTGTTGTGCTAATTGTTCTTTCTACATGTTAGTTGTGTCAAACAAATTTATTTCTAAGGTTGATGTCAGTGCTGTAAATCAAGACTGACTTACTTCTGCCTCTCTTGATTCTTTCTTCCCATATCACGTTTCCACTCATGGTCTCTAATTTGTCATCAAAGTGGTAAGGATATTTTATACAGACTGATTTCTTCTTCCTTATCCATCAGTTGTTCTATCATTATTTTTGCCATCTTGAATCAATGATAAATGTTGCTCTAAGTGTAAGTATGGACAGACAGGCAAGTATTAATCTTTGAAAACATAAAAAAGGAGTTATCCACTTTCCAATATTTTTGTTTGGTATGCATTTGTAGTAGAAACTATATTTAAATCCAGATGCAACTGTGGTACTGAACGCTTAAGTTCAGATAGATCTTTAGATAGATAACTTCAGTGTACCTTTCATATTTCAAAACTAAAGTGCCTGAAATTATAAGTGACTAAAATAAGACATACAAAATGCAGAACAAGAATGCAATGTTTCATGAGTCCTTTCATTTAATTTCAGACCCCTACACACTTCCTTTAAGAGGTTTTTTAACTGTTTAGTTCCTGAGAGTCATATTTTCTTTCCAAATGGAGTTTGGCCATAATTTTTTTCCCCCCAAAATTATTGGGGAATTATTTTCCTAACTTAAGAAAAATAATCCCTATTATAAGGGGCTTGATTTTTATTTTTCTTAAGTTTAAATCAATGTTCATCTTTTGTAAAATCCTTTTGGACTTTTTTGGCAGACTGTCAGAAGCCCAAGCTGGTTCACCTTTTTTAACATTACAGTAACAATATACAAATGCAGAACGTTTGTTTTGCTAATGATACTCCCTAGCAATAGTACATTTCTACTTTTAGGTTTGTTGAACTTGCATGATGGAGAACAGTTGTGATGATATACTTTAAAATCCTTAACTGTCCTTATAAAACTTTTTGTATTTGTTCCTTTCCTCTGAGTGTGTCAGAAAACATAACCCTTCACAGAAGAACAGGCGTCAGGTTGCTCCAGTTCTGTCAGTGGAGGTAAACTATGTTCTTAAAGTCATATGGGTTAGGTCCTTTCCATTGACCTCTCAATTTGAAGAGCTGGTATGGATTGGGAAAGAATTGCTATGGAGAAGTTTTGTTGTGGCCCTTCTAGTTTCTTACTTGTTTGACTGCTATTTGGGAGCACTGGTAGTTAACAAAACAAGACCAAACAAGAAAATCCCAAACCAAACAAACCCCAAACAAAACACCAAAAATGTTCTCGAATGAGTGGTAGTATCACAGTGAAGCATTGCTTTAGAAGTAACTGAATAAGAGTCAAGCCAAAGATTCTCTGCTTGTGTTTAGCTCTTCCAAAGACTTCTGATATCTTGTGGGAATTAATTTAGTAATGATTAATCTTCTCATTTGGATAAGGAAGTTATGAAAGTTAATAAAGCAGCTGAAAATATTTTGAAATTCCAAGTAAGAGAGTCTACCACAGAGTCGCATATTTTGTTGCTGCCATGACTTAATAACTCCAGGACTTCTGTGTTCTTTTCATGAAGAAGACGCTTTCATTTAATTCCTTTTTCATGAGCAAAATTTAATTCCTTTTTCATGTGCTTGCTCAGTGTTTCAGTCCTTGAATTTCCAAAGTGGCTCTCCATGGTTTCCATTCAAAAGCTTGTTATTTCTTGCATTTGAAGCTCATCAGGTTTTCAGGCCCTCTTGAAAGACTTGCTTTTTTAAATTTGTTTTTTCTTTCCTGGGAAGTTCACAAAAAAGGAGTTGTTGTTCTTTAAAACAAGCTGAGGATTAAAAAGAAACCCCAACAAAGTCTGAATTGCTGAGTCTGTCTGGCTATCTGTCTTTAGACTTTATAATGGAGCCCACTGGTGTAGTTTCTGTGCAGCAGTGTGGTTAATAAAATGAGATCCCAAGTGAACTTGGAGGCTTTTTATCCTCTGCGGTGGTAGACAGCAGAGCCTGGTGTAATCCTGAGATGATCAGTGTTGATTTGTTAGCTTTGTCAGGGAGTGGAACCTAGACCATGACTGAGAAAAGGCCTTTTTGCCCCTTCTCACTGGATAGTGTATGCTCTTCTTACATCTTTACAAGCTTTACAGAGCAGGAGCTGTCTCAGAACTTTTGCCATTAACCCTGACAAAAAGTAACTTTTACTCACCATCCAGATTTTGGGATTTTAGTAAGAATCAGATCTGAAGGGTTGCTTATATGACTGGAATAAAACATGTTGGAACAATCATTAGCGAGGTCTCGTTCTGTGTGAAGAAGGGCTTTTCTCTGGAGTAAATCAAGACCGTGTCTAAAAAAGGTGTGCTCACTTTGTTTTGCTTCATACTGGATTTCAAAGAGGATGTAGCCTGTGTGTTTATACTCAGTAGATGCAAATGCTTCATTATGTTTTAAGGTTAATGACTTGCTTGGGATGTTTGACGTGGTGTGCTGTAGTGTGCAATACAAGTAGCATGAGTCATCTTAGTTTAGGACTTCATTAAAATGCAGTGGACGTTCATTATATTCCATGTACGCCTACTTTTGGCTGATGGCTTCAGTTAACAAAAGGTGAGCTGACGGGGCAGAAGGCGTCTCCTTAGCTCTTAATTTCATATAAGCAATAGCTAGTTCATTCCTATTTGGTTTCAGCCATCATGATATTAAGGACATTGTCTCAGTCTCCTTATTTCATAGAACCAACTGGGGACATTGGAAATATTCACTGGAAGCTCTTATTACTCTTCAGTGGGAGAGGAGGATGGATAGAAAACGGCATTCAAAGAGGATGCTTTTTTCTTTTGGTGTTTTAATTAAGTGAGTATTAAGAGAAAGCAGTGAACAAACTGCAGGTTTAAAAAGGAGGGATAAAACTATTGCCATCTAAATTAACAGTGTCTGAGTGTAGTAGTCATTGTATTGATTCTGTGATCGCAAGTATTTAGCACAAATGAAACATATTTCTCATGGAAAAAAGAAGAGTAATGAAGAGAGGTTTTCTTCCCCCATTTCAGTGATTTCAGTTGTAGATGTTCAGCACTTTTTAGTGCAACAGAAAGAAAATCTGCAGAGCAGACTGATTCCTGCTTTCTTGTCCAGGTCTTGCCTTTTATAACAGCAAAACAAACCCGGAATTTTTGAGGAGTATAGCTTGTAAAAAGAAAGGGACTGTGAGAGAAAGCAGAGGTAGAAGCATTGCTGTTGTCCTTCATGCACTGAAATGGAGTGTCTTTGGCCTGTGGGAAGCCATGCTGGTAGCCTTAGTAATGGATGACTAAATGAGTAATTTTGGGACAGTGTCTTACAGCTGAATATAATTAAAAGCATTTAGCCATCATTCCTCCAAAGGCACTTCTCATGCTTAATCATAAACTGGTTGGTTGGTGGGTTTTTATCATATCTTCAAAATAGTTTTAGAGAATTCATATAGCATTTACAGCATGACAGGCCAATCAGTCTCATCTCAGTGCCTGGCAGGATCATGCAGCAGATCCTCCTAAAACTTGTGCAAAGGCATGTGGAAAATTAGGTGATTGGTAACAGCCCACATGGCTCTGCTAAGGGAAAATCATACCTGACAAACTCTGAGTCTTCTACATAGAGAGTTAGTGCTGGTGGATGAAGGAAGAGGAACTGATGTCATCTACCTGGACT